>VZRI01009646.1:0-15197 GCA_013397515.1 Upupa epops
GGACTAATTCGACACGACAGGGATGTTGTCTTAATAAGACATGAGGAAAGATAAAAGTCTTAAGTTATCTCTACAGAAATTTTCCCTGTCCAAGAGATAAAAGGAAAATTTATGTAGGCATACTTCGGCCTGGGAAAAAACACAGGTTTCTGCAATATCAGCCCAATGGAAAAGGAATGTGTAGGTAGGATTATTTGTGCTAATAGTTTGAAAGACAATCAGCTAATAGTCTATTTGAGGGCATAATCAGGAAGTTATTTATTCGTACTAGAGGAGACTGCAAAGTAGCAAGCTCCATACCAGTACTGGGTACATGAACATCTCCTATTTCTGTGGCATAGCACACAAAGAGGTACTTTTGTTGACTATTCATACATTGATTTGAGGAACCTGGGTAAAAATAGCAATGTGTCTAGCATTTGGATTGCAGAGAAGAAATTAGACATTAGCATTACTGAAACTCATTGAGATGAACCACACAATGTTAAACTGATTGACAGGAAGCATGGAATGCATGAAAGAGGCAATGAATGAGAAGACCCAGTTAGGGGTATCTATTACAAAAGTACCTTCAGGTTTAGCTTTGTAGGTCAGTGAGACAAAGCTTTTAGTCTGCCACTGTGCATGGTGGCATCTCCTCTGTTCCTTTACCACTCTCACTTCTAAGAGAAATGCAGCATTAAGGATATGTGGAATTTGGTTGTGATCACTTCTTCTCATGAGCTTATATTTTGTTTCCCACCTCTGTGTCTTGAAGCTGAATTGCAAAATAGAAGTACAGCAAATGGGCTTTTCCTGGCCACCTGAAGGCTTCAGCTGGCATTTTCACTGGATTCCTTACCCAGCCACAGCCCCTCTAGCAAGAAAGATTGTATTACAAACCACAGTTGTTCCAAAAAGTATTCCGGTATATACTTCTTACTTATCATTTTCAGGTTTTGGTCCGCTTTTACAAGATTGCATATACAGATGACAGACTTGGCATTATAGTGCTTTTCACTTTCTTTCTCCTTTTATCTGCCTCCACACCCCATCTGTTTTGCAGGCTCTACCATCACAAGTCCTGCCCTGAGTAAGTGAAGAAGCTCTGAACTTACCTAAAATTGGTGTCATAAAGTCAGCTTTTATAGGATGAATGCCTTGGCACTACAGAGCATCTGGATTTGATTACATTCATGCCATGTTGTGGTACAGAAGTGCACACTGAGACACAAGATGCTAGCTAACTGAGGAGAGCAGACAAAGATGCAGAGGGACTGGAGAGTCCTCCCTTTCCCTTCCTCTCTTCTGCCCCTGCCACACTCAGCAGCAGCAGCAGCCACCTACCTTCAGGCCCTCACCAAAGCCTCAGGCAAGCAGTATGCTGCACTGGCCACAAAGAGAGAGGCTGCTGCTTAGTGGTGATAGAGAAAGATAGAGGCTCCGCACACTGCTGTCACACAGCAGCTGGACTGCTGCTCCTGCAGGAAGGTGGGAAAGTCTCAAGGCACCATTCACCTTCCTCTTGCATCCTGTTGGGCAGTAAATCCTCATATCAGACTGCACTAGGAGAAGGCTGGCACCTCAGCCAGCTGACCATCTCCTTTCCTTTTCAGCCGTGGACTAGATATGAGCACAAACTGGCTCAAAGGGCTCCACTGGGCAACCAGAGATCCTACAAAGTCCTTGTCAATGAGTTGCCATTAGCTTTAACTCGGGGATCTTCCACAAGAGTGTTCCTTACGACGCCCCAGCATATTCCTCAACAACCTGACAGTAAATACAAAATCACCACTGATAAAGCTGGCACATGGCAAAAGGTCTAGAAAACCGGTGAGTACCAGTGCAGGTAGGCCAGCATTACTAAGCACTAAGCTCATACAGAAAAGTTACTTTACAATCTACCACTCTTTGATTTTAACTGGATACCATCACAGTCACACCAGCTCCAGGGAGCCCAAAGTAAGCCTAGAAACAGGGCTTTCCAGTGTGCCTCCCAAACTAAAAAGCACTCTTCCAATCTGTAAGGACGGGAGTAGCATATGAGGACAGGATATGTCTCTAGATATGCTTCTACAACTCTCTGGTATTGTATTATACATGCAGCACTGATCCTTCATTTTAAAGTGTACATAGGAAAAGATAAGGGTGAAATAAGCCACATAAATTATCTGAGGGCTGATGGAAAAAATGTCTTGCACCTTCAGTTGTGGCTTGGTGACACCATAAATCTGGTTTAGGATACCTCAGATTAAATAAAAAAATGTCTCAGCTATTTGACACCATGTGCAAAGCAGGACAAATTAATGTTGCTGGTTTAAATGTGTTTCTAAATTTATGGAAAGGTAATTTTATACAACTAACTTCATGCTGGATGAAGTATCTTGTGTCCATGCCACTCTAACTCAGTGTCAGATCATGTAATGCCTGTTCCCCTTGTAGCTGGCATAAATCCACCATAAAAACATAAATTCAGTATAAACACCATATCATGTGCAGAAGCTAATTAATAAAAAACATGATCTTGTGTTCCTGCATTACCTCATCACAGTGGTGCAGATAAAGGACTTGACAGTTCTGTAACAAGCAAACTGAAAGATGATCTATTACTGCATAAGTGATATCATGGTAAGAAAATACTAAAGGATTCTACAGAGTGCTTTAAATTAGCAGAGAGCAAGAAATAGCAAGCACCACTGGGAGAAAATCAAGGCTGGCCACATTCTAGCATGACATTTCAAATATGCTAAATGTTTAAGGTAAAGGAGTTCAGAAGACAGCGCTACCAAAGAAAACAGTGAATTCTCCATAGAAAGTTACTCATTCTGCACCTGTAAAAGGAACTGTAAAAGCTTCCCTGTGAAAAGAGTCACTTAGTTATGCAACAATACTTAAATAAACTTTCCTGTTTCATACAAACATAGAAGAATGCTTAAATACAGATGTCAGATGATCACTAGTAAAAGCAGAAGTAGACTACCAAAGCATATTTTTAATTTAAAAAGTGGAACAGCTTTATTCACTTCAGCTTTTTTAAGACAAAAACACTGCAGTTGGCTACATCCATTACGTAAATGTACTTCTATTATTGATCAATTGTATGATTTATTTATTATATTTGTAGTCAAGTTTAATCATAAAGGCACCTAAAACTGTCGCTAGATTATTTTCAATGAAGAGAGTAAATTAAAAAAATAAAGTCTGACAGTTATAGTAAAATACTGAACCTCTTTTCAAATATTGATGAAACGCCCTAACCTAGGATAATGATTATCTCCTGCTTCTAATCCCTGCTAATGTAGTTATAGTATAACCTGTGCCATTTAGTAAGGAAAACAGCTGTAATACAGAAGTACACTGATCACATATCACCACCTGTTATTTCTACCCCTTTTCCACACCTCAATAAGATGATTTTCCCATCAGCATCACCACCACAATATTCTGGTACCTGTGATGGAACAGAGAAGCATAACAGCACATGACATACTGCCAATAAAATCCAGCAGCTGCAAGTGGATTTAGACAGGAGCTGGTAAATAAATAGCTGAAATAATAAAAAACCAATTTTGTCCAACAACAGGCTATGCTAAATGCTAGAAATTAAGGATAACAAAACACAAACTGATTGTTAAAATTTGCATGTAATAATAAAGTTTTAAGTATGACTACAGCCCCTGGACACTGGTCATTTTACCAAGGATCCCTCAAAGAACCTGCCTGTCTCACAACTCAGGTGACACCCAAACTCCACATTTGTGAAATGTTTTGCTTTTACATAAGAATAGTTCACTAACATTTAATACAGCATTGTGAATATTCATGGATTTAGCAGAATCTCAGAATGGTTTGTATGAAAAGAGGCTGCACACTGTAACATTAATACTGGAGCAGCACGCAGTATTAGAAACAAAACTATTTGTTAAACAGACTTGGTTAAAATTGTGGGAGGTATTTTTATGAGAGAAAAAGTATGCTCCAGCCATAGGTGAAAAGAGGTCCAAATTAATTTAGAAAGAGAATGTGTGAAACCAATTCTTCTGCCAAAGTTTAGCAGTAATGTTAAAAAAGAAATGATTCAAAGAGGTACGAGTTTTGGTAGGGTAGCATTTTTCCCAGTTGTTTCCTGCTCCTTGTTGATTTTTGTGTTTCTGAAATGATTACAAATTCTTGAGAATAGAACACATTACAGTTAGTACATATACATATAAATAATATATGTAGCTTTGAGGGTGCCAAAGTGTTACAAGTGGTATCCTCCAGCTGACTTGGTGCAGCAAACAAAAGTGAATATATCTCTAACTTAGTGTTTTAGCTCTTCATCCATTCTCTGTTTAAACTTAGCTACAAGAGCCTAGAACTGGTAACCCTAAGCTGTCTGCAGGTGGATTTTCAACACAGTGATTTTGGCTGAGTTGCAAATAATAATTTTGTACCAATTACTACATGAATATTTTCTATTTCTAAGAAGTTAAATTAGAAATAGGAATTGAGGTAAAATTGGCAAGCCAAGTCAGAGAAAAAGTTAGTTTCACTCAGAAGTTACATACCTCCTTGCTATGTGGTAGCATACATTTTTCATGTGTGCTTGCCATTGTAAAAAGCCAATTTTTCCCATAAATTGAGAAGCAAAAGTCAAATTCCTCATAAAAAAACACCAAAGAAAATAGAAATGGAGCAGAAGATACACACTCATCTCAGTTATGTCAGAAGATATATTCTGATTAAATACTCCAGAACTGCAGATCCAGGTGACAACTGGAGCACTACATCACTTTCACGTTATCACTAACAGTGGGTCAAAACTACTTTTTCTTTGAGCTCCTGATTTGTAGGACAGAATTAGAGTTACAGCACACATTGACAGGTGATACAACAAAGTTTTTAAAAAGAAAAACAAAATATGAAAAACGTGGTACTTGAGCAGTGAAGTGGAAATGATGAACTGAGCATAAACAACCCCCAACTTTTGTGTTGTGGCACTGGTAGCCTGCAGCGCCCGTTTTTTCTCCCGGGCTAAGAAAAGTGTGGCTCATTTGATCCTTGCTCCCGCACTGCGCCGGGGCCATCCTCACGCGTGTTTCCACGGCTGGCGGGTGCGTCAGAAACTTTGTTCCAGCTTAGCGAAACCTCGTTCTGTTTGGTGGCTATTTTGTTTTTATAAACATCCACAGCGTACATGCTCTCCTCTGCTTCAAGCATCCAAGGGCCACCTGCTCCTTGCCCCAACACTCAGGACAGGGCAGGGATGCCCGACGGGTCCCCGTCAGGGGCGATGCCCACAAGACCGCGTCTGGCACGGAAGGGCGCGATGCTTCAGCTGCGACCTGACCCAGCCCTGCTGCCCCCCACCCCGGCTTCGCCTCGCCCATGCCTGCAGCTTCCCTCGGTTCACCGCGGGCGGGCAGTACCTGTAGAAGTAGTGCCAGCCGAAGAGACAGCACAGGAGGCGACAGCCGAGCGGCTCGAGGCGGGGCGGACTGCGCAGCGCCAGCAGCAGCGCAGGCACCAGGAACGACGGCAGCTCCTGTACGAACCAGGCGCAGCGCGCGGGCAGCCGCCCTCGCGGCCGGCACAGCAGCAGCTCGTGCTTCCCATAGCGGGACGGCACCCGCAGGTACAGCGAGAGCTGCAGCAGCGCCAGCGCGCCCAGCAGCGAGCTGAGGACCAACACCAAGCCGGGGACGCACTGCATGCTCGGCGCAGGCGGAGCAGCGTGGGGCATCGGGGCGAACAGCCTCGGCTGGTGTCGGCACTGTCTTTATTAGGTCGGCGGACGTCACCCCGCCCTATGGCGCTGCCTCCCACTGCCCGGGCTCGTCACAGGGCGCAGCCCTTTCTGGCTCGGAAAACTAACCCGTGCGGGGCCCGGTCTGGCCCTGCAGCCCAGTCCCATCCCTCAACACTGTCTGGTCTCACAGCCCGGCTCGGTCCCAGCGTGGCGGCGGTCGGCGCAAACGCGGCCTCTGAGGGTAGTCGGCCCGGGGGACGACGGGTGCTTCTTCCTGGCAGGAGATGGTTGCTCCCCGTAAAGCGGCCGCAGCAGCGTTTCCTTCCGCACTTGGACAGCTCGGTTTGGCTCGGCTCATGGCTGTTCTGCCCCGGGTCCTGACTGCCTGCTGGTTCATCGGGCACGGGACTGTGCGGAGGTTCCGGGGCGGCACCTCTCTGCCCTGCCTACCTGGTGGGCTGCGATATGCCAGCCATGTGAGCGCGGAGCAAAGGCAGTGAGGTGCCAAAGGCTGGGGGAGAATCAATAGATGTAGATCCCTATGGTAGGACTAGGGAAACCAAGTACAAAACTTGACAACTCCAGCTCATATTTGGCATAACCAGACCATGCTTAAACTTCCAAACTGAGCAAGTTTCAGTGAAGGTACTCTTTCAGTGCATGCTAGCTGTGGAGTATGCTTAGAAACAGTTCAGTCTCAAACACTTGGTTGACAAGTTTGCATAAAACTACAGTCCAGGAATTAAGGAATTAAGGAATTAGGATTTTCGGTGCTTGTTACTGCATGGAACTTAATTTTGTAAGGAGTGTTGGAGCACTGAATTCATACAGAAGGGCCAACAAAACATTAATCTCTGTGTTGTCACTGACTGTTAAAGCATTAGAACTTTATGAATAATGGTTGCATCCATGTTTTTATGCAGCTTAAGTGAGAAAGCAGTTGGATCCAGGTAGAGAAAGGATTGGACACCACACAAAATAATCTTGTAGAGCAGAGGTTTGTAGGACAAACAAAGCCCATTGGTAGTCTGTACACAGCCCATTGGTAGCCCATAGAAAATTAATAAAAAGCATTGGTCGCCTATACAAAGCCCATTGGTAGCCAATACAAAGCCCATACAACACCCATTGTTAGCCGACACAAAGCCCATAGAAAGCCCATTGGTAGCTCATAGAAAGCCTATTGGTAGCCCATACAAAGTCCATTGGATGTCCATTCAAAGCCTACTGGTAGCCCAAAAAAAGCCAATACAAAGTCCATTGGTAGCCCATGTAAAGCCCAAATAAAACCTATTGAAGCCGATAGAAAGGTCATATAAAGCCCATTGGTACTCGATATAAAGCCCATCGGTAGCCCATACAAAGCTCATTGGTAAGACAAACAAAGCCTATAGGCCCATAAAAAGCCAACGCAAACCCCATTGTTAGACAATACAAAGCCCATAGAATGCCCATTGATATCCCATATAATGCCCGTACAAAGCCCATTGGTAGCTCATACAAAGTTCCTTGGTATTTCATGGAAAGCACATTGATAGCCAATACAAAGCCAATACAGACCCCATTGGTACCCCATACAAAGACCATTGGAATTCCATACAAAGCAAATTAGTGGACCATAAAAAGCCCATACAATGCCCATTGGTAGCCCATCCAAATCCTATCCAATACCTATTGGTAGCCCATACAAAGCCCATACAAAGCCCATTAGTGTTCTATGAAAAGCCCATTGGTAGCCAATTCAATCCCATACAAATCACATTGGTAGCCAATACAGAGCTGATACAAAGCCCATTAATATTCCATACACAGCCCATTGGAAGCCGGTACAAAGCCAATGCAAAGCCAAATGATAGCCCTTCCAAAGCCCAAAATCCAGTTGTTTTCCAATACAAAGCCCAGTGGAATCCCATCCAAAGACAATTTGTAGCCCACAGAAATCCCATACAAAGTCCATTGGTATTCCATACAATGCACATTCAACACCCATTGGTAGTGCACACAAAGCCCATACAAAGCCCAGTGGTGTTCTATAAAAAGCCCATTGGTAGCCCTTACAAAGCCCATACAAAGACTGTAGGTATCCAATACAAAGGCCATACAAAGCCCATTGGTAGCCCATATAAAACTCATACAGAAACATTGATGGCCCATACAAAGTCCATACAAAGCCCATTGGTAGTCCATACAAAGCCCATACCGTGCCCATTGAAGCCGATACATACACCATAGGTAGCCCATAGAAAGTCCATTGGATGTCAATTCAAAGCCATGGGGTAGCCTATACAAAGGCCATAAAAAGCCCATTGAGAGCCCATACAGAGGCAATACAAAGCCCATATGTAGCCTATACGAAGCCCATTGGTAGCCCATAAAAAGACAAAAAAAGCCCCTTGGTATTTCATAGAAAGCACATTAATAGCCAATACAAAGTCAATACAGAGCCCATACAAAGCCCATTGGTATTCCATACCACGCACATATAAAACCATTGGTAGCCCACACAGAGCCCATACAAAGCCCATTAGTATTCTATAGAAAGCGCATTGGCACCCATACGAAGCCCATACAAAGGCCGCTGGTAGTCCATACAAAGCCCGTATGTATTCTATAAAAATCCTATTGATAACCTCTACAAAGCCCATACAAACCCCATTGGTAGCCTATACAAAAGCCATACTAAGCCCATTGGTATCCCATACAGTGCACATTGGTAGCTCATACAAATCCCATTCAATACCCTCTGGTAGCCCATAAGAAGCCCATACAAAGCCCATTGGTAGCCCATACAAAGTCCATTGGTAGGCCAAACAAAGTCTATGAAAAGCAAATTGGTAGCCAATACAATGCCCATACAAGATACATTGGTAGCCTATAAAAAGTCCATTGGCAGCCCATAACAATCTAATTCAAAGCCCATAGTTAGACCATACTAAGCCTATTGGATGCCCATACAAATGCAATACAATGTTCAAGGGTAGTCCATACGAAGCCCATTGGTAGCCTATAAAGAGCCCATACAAAGCCCATGGGTATCCCATGCAAAGCCAGTACAACCCCATAGGTAGACCATACTATGCGCATTGGTAGCCCATACAAATGCCATACAAAGGCCATGGGTAGGCCCTACAAAGCCCATTAGTAACCCACACAAAGCATATTGGTAGCCCATACAAAGCCCATACATAGACCATAGCTGTCTAATACAAAGCCCATACTATGCCCAATGGTAGCTCATACAAATGCCGTACAGAGCCCATGGGAAGCCCCTACAAAGCCCATTGATAACTCATTGTCTCGGTTTGGGAAGACAGGTGTTGGTTAGGGAGAGCTGGAGTCTCCCTTGGAATGGAGATTGTCAAACCCCTCCCTCCAGAATATTATAATTTTGCAATTTAAGGGACTTCCAGGCAAAAGATTTGGGAAAAAGGAACAACAATTCTTTACTAAGAACAGTAAGAAACACCAACAGTACACTTAAAACAACCAAACGAAAGAAGATCCCAGGGACCCCAACAGAGTCCACCCAACACCCTGTAAAAAGGGTCAATGGCTGCAGACCTCCTGGAGCTGTGGATGTGGCTCTTTTCCCCTCGGTGCGGGCGCAGACGGAAGACTGCAGCAGGCAGGAGGCAGCAGGGAGTGGCCAGAAAATGTCCGCGGTAGCCAGGAGCTGGGCAGCCACAGCAGCAGCTCTGTTCGGTGGGGGAAACAGTGGGAACTTTGGGGCTGGAGGCAGAAGGTCTTGGAGGGAGGCCGGATGCTGTGGAGCAGCAGGGGCAGCAGTGGAGAGAAAGAGGCACCGAAAGCACGCGAATTGTCTACCGCTCGGCACCGCAGGGTCCCCGGAACCGGAAACCCCGTAGTGAGAGCGAGGCCCTGCTCCGCTCCACGCCGCTGCCACCGCGCGCGCTCTTTTTTTCAAGCCCCGCTACACTCAGGTGCCGCAGCTTCAGAGGCACCGGGCTGCCAAGCGCCCCCCCCGCCCATGCCTCCCACTCCCATGCAAGAGATAAAACCACATATCCTCCCAACCACTCCCAACAGATGAGAATAGAATACAAACTTAATATTCCACAACCCAAGACACTCATATAAAGCCCAGACAAAACACATTAGTATCTCATATAAAATTAATACAAATTCCATTTGTAGTGCGCACAAAGCCCATACAAACCCATTTGTAACCCAGACAAAGCCCATACAAAGCCCGCTTGTGTCCCATACAAAACCCATAAAAAGCCCATTGGTAGGCAATATGAACATCATAAAAATCCAATTGGTACCCATATAAAGCCCATTGGTAGAGTATAGAAATCCCATTAATGGCATATGCAACACCTATACAGAGCCTATTTGTATCCCATACGAAGCCCATTGGAAGCAAGTACAAAGTCAATACAAAGACAATTGATAGCCCATACAAAGTCCATTGGTATCCCATACAAAGGCTATACAAAGAGCATAGGTATCCAATACAAGCCCATACAAAGCCCATTGATGGCCCACAAACAGCCCATACAATGCTCATTGCTAGTCCAAATATAGTCCATACAAAGCCAATTGGTAGCCAATTCAATGTCCATACTAGGCCCTTTGATAGCCCGTACAAAGCCAAGAAAAGGCCAATTGGTAGCAAATACAAAGCCCATATGTAGCCCATATGAGGACCATTGGATGCTCATACAAAGCCCATTGGTAGCCCATGCAAAGCCCATACAAAACATATTGGTAGGCCATTCAAAGCTCACACAGAGACCATTGGTAACCCATATGAAGCCCATACAAAGCCTACTGGTAGCCCATTCAAAGCCCATGCAAAGCCCATTTATAGCCCATACAAAGCCCACTGGAATTCCACACAAAGCCCATTGCTAGCACATAGAAAGCCCCTAGAAAGCCGATTGGTAGCCCATTTACAGCCCATATAAATGCCCATTGGAATCCCATACAAAGGCCATTGGTAGCCCATAGAAAGCGCATACAAAGCCTTTTGGTAGCCCATACAAAGTCCATACTGTTATATTATGCGCACGCAGGCTTGCGGGATGTGACGCGATAGACCCTCTATTCTGCTACGTCAGTAAGAAAGGGGCGTACACGAAGGGCATGGGGTATATAAGTGTACGCCAGGTGGTAATAAATGCCATTTGCTGTTCATCATATTGGTGTACACCTCGGTGATTGGCCAAGTTAGTCACAGTCTCCCAGAGGAAAACGAACAGACCATGTAATGTTCACTGCAACACCATACAAAGACCATTGGAGGTCATATGAAGCCCATATAAAGCCCACTGGTAGGCCATATAAAAAAGCCCATAAAAAGCAAATCGGTAGTCAATACAATACCCATACAAGATTAATTGGTAGCTTATACAAAGCCCATTTTTAGCCCGTACAAATTCAATAAAGCCCATAGTTAGACCACTGGTTGCCCAAAAATATGCCATATAAAGCCCATGGATAGCCCATAAAAAGCCCATTGGAAGCCAATACAAATCCCATACAAAGGCAATTTGTAGTCCACAGAAAGACCATACAAAGCACATTGGTAGCCTGTACAAAACCCATGCAAAACCCATTTGTAAGCCATACAAAGCTCATTCGTGGCCAATAAAAAGCATGTAAAGCCCATTGGTAGCCCATATGAAACCCATACAAAAAACATTGGTGGCCCATACAAAGGCCATACAAAACATATAAAACCACATACAAATACTATTGGTATCCCATGCAAAGCCCACTGGAAGCCCATTCAAAGCCCATGCAAAATCCATTGGTAGTCAATATAAAGCCTATGCAACTCCCATTGGTAGTCCATATGATGCCCATACAAAGCCCATTGGTACCCCATACAAAGCCCATAAAATGCACATTATAGTCCATAAAAAGCTCATAAAAAGCCCATTGATATCCCAACAAAGCCCATTGGAAGCCAGTGAAAACTCAATCCAAAGCAGACTGATAACCCTTACAAAGCCAGATGTCTGCCCATGAAAAGCCCATTGGTAACCCATAAAAAGCCCATTGGTAGCTCATACAAAGCCCATACAAATCCCTTTGCTAGGCCAAACAAAGTCCATACAAAGCCAATTGGTAGCCAATACAAAGACTATAAAATGCGCAATGGTAGCATATACAAAGCCCACTGGTAGCCCATACAAAGCACATTGGTAGCCCATGCAAAGCCCACGCAAAACCCATTCACAAACAAATCCCATTGGAGTCCCATACAAAGGACATTGGTAGTCCACAAAAATCCGATTCAAAGCCCATTGGTAGCCTATACAAAGGCCATACAAAGCACATCGGTAGCCTATACAAAGCCCATTGGTAGCCTATACAAAGTCAAACAAAGCCCATTGGTAGCCCATTCAAAGCCCACACAGAGCCCATTGGAGTTGGATACAAAGCCCATTGGTATCTCACAGAGCGCAAATACAATCCCCATACAAAGCCCATTGGTGGCCAATACAAAGATTATTGGTAGCCTATTCTAAGCCCATTGAAATACCATACTATGCCCATCGGTATCCCATACAAAGCCCATTGGTAGCCCACTCAAAGCCCATTTGTAACCCATATAAAGCCCATTGGAAGAGCATACAATGCCCATACGAAGTCCATAGATTTCCAATATAAAGCCCATACAAAGCCTTGGTAACCCATGCTAAGCCCATTGCTGGCCAAGACAAATTATATAAAAATCCCTTTGGAATCACATACAATGCCAATAGAAAGTCCATAGGTAGACCATATGAAGCATATGGGTAGCTCATTGAAAGACCACTCAAATCCTGTTGGTAACCCATGCAAAGTCCATACAAATTCCATTGGTAGCCCTTGCAAAGCCCGTTGGTAACCTATACAAAGACCATACAAAAACCTTGGTAGCCCATACAAAGACTATACAAATGGGTTTTGTATAGGTTTTGTACAGGCTACCAATGTGCTTTGTATGGTCTTTCTGTGGACTACAAAATGCCTTTGTATGGGATTTGTATTGCCTTCCAATGGGCTTTTTATGGGCTATCCATGGTACCCTAAAAAAAGCCAATTCCAATCCTGTACAAAGCCCATAGGCAGCCCATAGAAAGCCCATACAATGACCATAGGTATCCTGTAAAATGGCCATACAAAGCCCTTTGGAAGCCAGACCCAATCGAAACCAGATTGATAACTCTTACAAAGCCCATACATAGCCAGTTGTTAGCCCATTTGAAACCTTTAAAAACCCCATTGGTTATCAATCCAACACCCATACAAAGCCTATTGGTATTCCACACACAACACATTGGAAGTGAGTACATAACTAATGCAAAGCCCACTGATAGCCCTTGAACATTGGTAGACTTTACAAAGCCCATTGGAGTCCCACACAAAGGCCTCGCTAAGCTTTCATACCCCCTACAAAGCTTATTGGAGTCCCATACAAAGCCCATTGGAAGCCCAAGGAAAGCCCATAAAAAGCACATTTGTAACCAAAACGAAGCAATTACAAAGTCCATTGGAATCATATAAAGCTGACTGGAATCCCATACAAAGCCCATTGGTAGTCCATAGAAAGTGCATACAGTGCCCATTGTTAGCCCATTTTAAGCCCATACAATTCGAATTGGTAGCCCATAAAACAACCAAAAAAGCCCATTGGAAGCCAGTATAAACCCAATAGAAATCAGATTGTTAACCCTTACAGAGCCCATACAAAGCAGGTTGGTTGCCCATAAAAACCCATACAAAACCCATTGGTGGCCCATACAAAACCACACAAAGCCCTTTGATATCTCTTAGGAAGCCCATACATAGCCTTTTGGTAGCCTATACAAAGCTCATTGGTAGCCCATTCCAAGTCCAAACAAAGGGCATTGGAGTCCCTTACAAAGTCAATTGGTAGCCCATAGAAAACCCATAAAAAGTGCATTTGTAGTCGATGAAAGCAAATACAAAGTCCATTGGTAGCCCATACAAAGCCCATTGGTAGCCCAGAGAAAACACATAGAATGCCTATTGGTAGCCCATAACACTGCCATACAAAGGCCATTGGAAGCCAGTACAAACGCAATAGTAACCAGATTGATAACCCTTACAAAGCCCATACAAGCTGGTTGATTGCCCATAAGAAGCCCATACAAAGCCCATCAACAGCCCATAGAAATCCATACAAAGCTCATAGTTAAAACATACCAAGCCCAGTGGTTGCCCATAAAAATGCCATACATTGCGCATGGGTTGTCCATACAAAGCCCATTGGTAGCCCATAGAAATGCTATAGAAAGCACATTCTTAGACCACACGAAGGCCATTGGTGTTTTATAAAAAACACATTGTTAGCCAATACAAAGCCAATAAAAGAGTGCATTGGTAGTCCATAAAATGACTATTGGAATTCCATACAAAGCCAATTGGTAGCTATGCAAACCCATTGGAATTCCATACAAAACCTATTGGTAGCCCATACAAAACCCATACAAACCCCATTGGCTATGAATCCAATGCCCATACAAAGCCCATGGATATTCCATACACAACACATTGGAAGCCATTACGAAGACAATACAAAGCCCTTCACCGTTGGTGGACTTTACAAAGCCCATTGGAGTCTTATACAAAGCCCATACAAAGTCCATTGGAGTCCTGTACAAAGTGCATAGTAGCCCATAGAAAGCTCATAAAAAGTGCATTTGTAGCCAATACAAAGCAAATAAAAAGTCCATTGAAATCCCATACAAATCCCATTAGAATCCCATACAAAGCCCATTGGTAGACCACAGAAAGCCCATAAAATGCCCACTGGTAGACCATAAAACTGCCATACCAAGCCCATTGGAAGCCAGTACAAACACAATAGAAATCAGATTGATAACCCTTACAAAGCCCATACAAAGCAGGTTGGCTGCCCATAGAAAGGAAAAACAAAGCACATTGGTAGCCTATACAAAGTACATTTGTAGCCCATTCAAAGTCCACACAAAGGGCATTGGAGTACAATACAAAGCACATTGATAGCCCATAGAACACCCATACAATGCCCATTGGTAACCCATACAACATCTATACAAATCCAATTGGTAGCCCATACAAATCCCATAGAAATCCCATTGGTAGCCAATGCAACACCCATACAAAGCTCATTGGTATTCCATACACAACCCATTGGTAGCCACCAGTACAAAGCCATTGCAAAATCCACTGATAGCCCTTACAATGTCCATACAAAGCCTGTTGTTTGTCCATTCAAAGCCTATACAAAGTCCCTACAAAACTCATTGGTAGCCCATACGAATCCCATACAAAGCTCATTGGTAGGTGTCTTGGGTTATGGAATATAAAAATTTGTATTCTATTCTCATCTGTTGAAAGCAGTTGAGAAGATATGTAATTTTATCTTGTGCATAAGAATGGGACTCGGGGGCACTAGAATACCTCTCTCCACTGGATTTTGCAGAGGAGAGGAGCCACATGGCTGCCACTGAACCTTCGGAGGAGG
>VZRI01009646.1:15441-26874 GCA_013397515.1 Upupa epops
CTTAAATTGAAAAAATTTAATATTCTGGAGGGAGGGGGTTGACAGTCTCCATTCCAAGGGAGACTCCAGCTTTCCATAACCGACACCTGTCTTCCCAAACCGAGACAGTAGGCCAAACAAAGTCCATTATAAACAAATCGGTAGCAAACAGAAAGCCCATACAAAATGCATTGGTAGCCCATACAAAGCTCATTGACAGCCCATAGTGCATACAAAGCTTATTGGAAGCCAGTACAAACCCAATAGAAATCAGATTGATAACCCTTACACTACCCATGCAAATCCAGTTGGTTTTCCATACAAAGCCCAATGGTGCCCCATACAAAACCCACGCAAATCCAATTGATATCTCTTATAAAGCCCATACAAAGCCCATTGGTAGGCAATACAATGTCCATACAAAACCCATTGATATTCCATACACAATCCTTTGTAAGTCAGTACAAAGCCAATGCAAAGCCCACTGATAGCACTTACAAAGCCCATATGATGACCATTCAAAGCCTGTTGTTTGCCATACAAAGCCCATTGGTAGCCCTTACAAAGTTCATAAAACCAAATTGGTAGCCAATATAATGCCCATATAAGATATATTGCTAGCCTATACAAATCTCATTGACACCCCAGAGTTGAAATCCCTTTGAAACCCCAGAATCAGACGAGACAAAGCCCAGTAGTTGTCCTTAGAAATGCCATACAAAGCCCATTGGTAGCCCCTGCAAAGGCTATATAAAGCAGATTGTTAGCCAATACAAAGGCTATTATTATTTTATAAAAAGCACATTGTTAGCCAATACAAAGCCAATAAAGACTGCATTGGTACCCCATACGAAGGCCATTCTATAAAAAGACCATTGGTAGCCTCATCAAAGGATGAGTTTTAACAAGTGTTGGGTTCTGCATTTTGGTTATAACAACCCCAGGCAGAACTATAGGCTGGGGATGGAGTTCTTAGTGCTCAGGTAGAAAGAGAATTCAGGGTACTGGTGGACAGTAAACTTAGCATGAGTCAGCAATATGCCCAGGTGGCCAAGAGGGCTAATGGCATCCTGGCCTGTACCAGGAATGATGTGGCCAGCAGGGTGAGGGAGGTTCTCTTCCCCGTGTATTTGGCACTGGTTAGACCGCACCTGGAGTATTGTGTTCAGTTCTGTGGCCCTCAGATTAAGAAGGATGGGGAGGTGCTGGAATGAGTCCAGAGAAGAGCAACTGAATGGTGGTGGGTAGAATGGTAGAGGGCCGGGATGGTAATCCCTACAAGGATAGGTTGATAGAGCTGAGTTTGTTTAGCTTAGAAAAGAGGAGGCTCAGGGGTAACCTTATTGCTGTCTATAACTACCTCAAAGGTGGTTATAGTCAGGCAGGGGTCGGGCTTTTCTCCCTGGACACTGGAGACAGGACAAGGGGTCACAGTCTTAAGCTCCATTGGGGGAGGTTTAGACTTGACATTAGAAAAAGGTTTTTCACTGAAAGAGTTATCAGATTTTGGAATGAGCTGCCCACGGAGGAGGTCGGGCTGCTGTCTCTGGAGGTGTTCAAGGTTAGTCTGGATGAAGTGCTAAGTGGCATGATCTAGATGTCAGATGTTTAGGTTTACTTGGTGGTTTTAGGTTGCACTGGATGATCTTCAAGGGCTTTTCCAGCCTCATCAGTATAAAAAAATAAAAGGCTGTAGGTATTTCATAAAAAGCACATTGTTAGCCAATACGAAGCCAATGCAGAGCACATAGGTACCCCATATAAAGCCCATTGATACTCTAAAAATACCCATTAGTAGCCCATAAAATCCCCATTGGTAGCCCTTAAAAAGCCCATAGAAATCTCATTGGTATTCCACTACAAATTCAATGCAAAGTGCATTGATAGCCCTTAAAAAGCCCATACAAAGCCTGTTGTTTGCTGATACAAAGCACATACAAAGCAAATTGGTAGCCCATAAAAAACCCATTGGTAGCCCACATGAATCCCATACAAAGCCCATTGGAACAAAGTGCATAAAAAGCAAATTGGTAGCCAATAGAATGCCCATTCAAAATGCATTGGTAGCATATTCAAAGCCCATTGACAACCCATAAAAATCCATTTCAAAGCCCAGAGTCAGACCATACTAAGCCCAGTACTTCCCCATACAAATGCCATACAAAAAGAGCATGGGTAGTCCATACGAAGCCCATTGGTAACCCACACAAAGGCTGTAAATACCGTATTGGTAAGCCATACAACACCGATACAAAGCCCATTGGTTGACAATACAACGCCCATATAAAGCCCATTGGTATTCCTTACAAAACACATTGGATGCAGTACAAAACCAATAAAAGCCTACTGATAGATCTTGAATATTGGTAGCCTATACAAAGCCCTGTGGAGTCCTATACAAAGCCCATACAAAGCCCATTGGGTGTTCATACAAAGCTCTTGCTAAGCTCTTTCATAGCCCATACAAATCCCATTGCAGTCCCATACAAAGCCATTGGTAGCCAATAGACGGTGCATAAAAAGTGCATTTGTAGCCAATACAAAGCAAATAAAAAGTCCATTGAAATCCAATACATATCCTATTGTAATCCTATACAAAGCCCATTGGTAGACCACAGAAAGCCCATACAAAGCCCATTAGTGGCCCATACAAAACAAACACAAAGCCCATTGGTACCCCATACAAAGCCCATTTAGCCCATAGAAAGCCCATACAATGCCACTGCTAATCCCATAAAAAGACCATACAAAGCCCATTGGAAGCCAGTACAAACCCAATAGAAACCAGATTGATAACCCTTACAAAGGCCATACAAAGCCAGTTGGTTGCCCAAACGAAGACCATACAAAACCCATTGGAGGTCCATACAAAAGCCACAAAAAGCCCATTGCTATCTTTTACGAAGCTCATAAAAAGCCCATTTGTAGCTTATACATAGTATATTGTAACCCATTCAAAATCCACACAAAGGTCATTGGATTTCAATTCAAAGCCCATTGGCAGCCCTTAAAAAGCCCATACAAAGCCCTTTGGTAATCCATACAACACTCATATACAAACAATTGGTAGCACAACAAAGGCCATAGGCATTTTACACAAAGCTCATTGTTAGCCAATACAAAGCTAATACAGTGCACATTGGTACCCCATACAAAGACAATTGGAATTCCATACAAAGCCAATTGGTAGCGCATACAAAGCCCATACAAAGGCCATTGGCACTCTATAAAGAGCCCATTTGGTAGCCCATACAAACTCAATTGGTAGTCAATAAAACACGCATCCAAAGGCTATTGGTATTCCATACAGAACCCATTGGAAGCCAGTACAAAGCCAATGCAAAGTGCACTGATATTCCATACAAAGCACATACAAAGCCTGTTGTTTACCCATACAGAGCCCATGCAAAGCAAATTGGTAGTCCATACAAAGCCCATATGAAGCCTATTGGTGGCCCATACAAAACCCACAGAAAGCCCATTGATATCTCTTACAAAGCCCATAAAAAGCCTATTGGTAGGCTATAAAAAGAATATTGGCAACCCATTCAAATTCCACACAAAGGCCATTGGATTCCGATTCAAAGCCCTCTGGCAGCCCTTAGAATGCCCATAGGTAACCCATACAACACCCATACAGACCCCATTGGTAGCACATAAAATGACCATTGGAATTCCATACAAAGCCAACTGGTAGCCCATAGAAAGCCCATAGAAAGCCCATTGCTATTCCATACACAGCACATTGGATCCAGTACAAACCCAATGCAAATCCCACTGATAGCCCTTACAAAGCCCATACAAAGCCAGTTTGTTTCCCATACAAAGCCCATTGGTGGCCCATACAAAACCCACACAAAGCACACTGGTAACCTATGCAAAGCACTTTGGTAACACATTCAAATGTTGTTGGTATTTTATACAAAGCACATAGTTACCCAATAGAAAGCCAATAATCACCACATTGGTACTCCATACAAAGACAATTGGAATTCCATACAAAGTGAATTGGTAGCCCATACAAAGGATGTTGGTGTTTTATACATATTCTATAAAAAGCCCATAAAACCCATTGGTATTCCATACACAACCCATTGGAAGCCAATACAAATCCAGTGCAAATCCCACTGACAGCCCTTACAAAGCCCATATAAAGCCTGTTGTTTGCCCTTACAAAGCCCATTAGTAGCCCAAACAAAGTCCATAAAGAGCAAAGTGGTAGCCAAGAGAACGACCAAAGAAGATGCATTGGTAGCTTTGTATAAAGCGCTTTGACAGGCCACAGAAATCCATTTCAAAGCCCATAGTTAGACCATACTAAGCCCATTATGACCAATACAAAGGTCATACGTAGCCCATGGGTAGTCCATACAAAGCCCATTGGTATCCCATACAAAGGCCATACAAAGAACATTGTTAGTCCATACAAATGCCATTGGTATTTTATAAGAAGCACATTGTTAGGCAATACCAAGCCAATAGAGAGCACACTGGTACTCCATCCAAAGACTATTGGAATTCCATACAAAGCTAATTGATAGCCCATGAAATCCCATTGGAATTCCTCACAAAACATATTGGTAGCCCATATGAAGCCCATACAATGCCCATTGTTATTCCACACACAATCCATTGGAAGCCAGTACAAACCCAATTCAAAGCCCAGTAATAGCTCTTGAAAACTGCTTGCCTATAAACTTCCATTGGTAGCCCATACAAAGGCCATTGGAATCCCATGCAAAACCCATTGGTAGCCCATTTTAAGCCCATACAATTCGAATTGGTAGCCCATAAAACAACCAAAAAAGCCCATTGGAAGCCAGTACAAACACAATAGAAATCAGATTGATAACTCTTACAAAGTCCATACAAAGCCAGTTGGTTGCCCATACAAACCCAACAGAAAGCCCATTGATATATCATACGAAGCCCATAAAAAGCCCATTGGTAGGCTATAAAAAGCATATTGGTATCCCATTCAAAATCCACACAAAGGGCATTGGAGTCCAATTCAAAGCCCTTTGGCAGCCCTTAGGATGCCCATAGAATGCCCATAGGTAAACCATACAACACCCATACACAACCCATTGCTAGCATATACAAAGGCGGTAGGTATTTCATACAAAGCATATTGTTAGCCAATACAAAGCTATTATAGAGCTCATTGGTACCCCATACAAAGAGAATAGGAATTCCATACAAAGCCAATTGGTAGCCAATACAATGCCCATGCAAAGCCCATTTGTATTACATACACAACCCATTGTAAGCCAGTGCAAAGCCAATGTAAACCCCTTAATAGCCCATACAAATCCCATAGAAAGACTGTTGTTTGCCCACACAAAGCTCATACAAAGTCCCTACGAATCCCATACAAAGCCCATTGGTAGGACAAACAAAGTCCATAAAAAGCAAATCGGTAGCCAATAGAATGCCCATTCAATATGCATTGGTAGCGTATACAAAGTTCATTGACAGTCCATAGAAATCCATTTCAAAGCCCATAGTTAGAAGATACTAAGCTCAGTGGTTGCCCATACAAAATCCACACAAAGCCCATTGCTACCCTATACAAATCACATTGGTAGCCCTTTCACAGTACGTACACAGGCCATTGGAGTCTGATACAAAGCCCATTGGTTGCCCATAGAAAGCCCATACAAAGCTCTTTGTTACTCCATAAAAAGGCCATAAAATGACCATTGGAATTCAGTACAAACCCAACAGAAATTAGATCGATATCCCTTACAAAGGCCATACAAGGATGGTTGCTTACTTGTACAAAGCCCGTAAAAAACCCATTCGTAGCCCATACAAAGCCCATTGGTAGACCAAACAGTCCATAAAAACCAAATTGGTAGCCAATAGAATGCCCATACAAGATGCATTGTTAGCTTATACAAATCCCACTGACAGCCCATAGAAATCCATTTGAAAGCCATTGAGTTAGACTATACTAAGCCCAGTGGCTGCCCATACAAATGCCATACGAAGCACATGGGTAGTCCTTACAAAGCCCATTGGTACTTTATAAGAAGCACATTGTTAGCCAATACCAAACCAATAGAGAGTGCATTGGTACTGCATACAAAGACCATTGGAATTCCATACAAAGCAAATTGATTGCCCATACAAAGCCCATACAAACCCCATTGGTAGTCAGTACAACACCCATCCAAAGCCCATTGGTATTCCTTACACAACCCATTGGAAGCCATTAAAAAGCAAATGCAAAGCCCACTGATAGCCCTTACAAAGCCCATACAATGTCTGTTGTTTGCCCATACAAAGCCCTTTGGTAGCCCATACAAAGCCCATTGGTAGCCCATATGAATCCCATACAAAGCCAATTGAAAATTCCAAAGTCCATAGAAAGCAAATGGGTAGCTAATAGAATGCTCATTCAAGTTGCATTGGTACCACACACAAAGCCCATTGACAGCCCATAAAAATCCATTTCAAAGCCCATAGTTAGACAATACCAAGAACGCTGTTAGCCAATACATAGCACATTGGTACCCCATACAAAGCCCATTGGAATTCCATGCAAAGGCAATTGGTAACCCATACAAACCCCATTGGTAGCCAATAGAATGTCTATACAAAGCCCATTGGTGTTTCATACACAATCCATTGGAAGCCATTACAAAACCAATGCAAAGCCCACTGATAAACCTTACAAAGCCCTTACATAGCCTGTTGTTTACCCATACAAGGCTCATACAAAGTCAATTGGTAGCCCATAAAAAGTCCATTGGTAGCCCATAGAAAGCTTATTGGTAGGCCAAACAAAGTCCTTAAAATCAATTCTGTAAACAATAGAATGCCCATTCAAGATGCATTGGTAGCCTATACAAAGTCCATTGACAGCCCATAGAAATCCATTTCAAACCCCATAGTTAGATGATACTAAGCCCAGTGGTTGCCCACACAAATGCCATACAAAGCCTATGGGTAGCCCATTGGTAGCCTGCACAAAGGCCATACAAAGCACATTGTTAGCCCATACAAAAGCCATTGATATTTTATAAAATGCACATTGTTAACCAATACCAAGCCAATAGAGAAGGCAGTGGTACCTCTTGCAAAGCACATTGGAAACCCACAAAAAGCCTATTTGTAGCCCATACAAAGTTCATTGGTAGCCGATACGAATCCCATACTAAGCCCCCAAAAAAAGCTTTTTTTGGTAGGCCAAAAAAAGCCCATAGAAAGAAAATTGGTAGCCAATAGAATACCCATACAAGATGCATTGGTAGCCTATACAAAGCCCATTGACAGCTCACAGAAATCCATTTCAAACCCCACAGTTAGATGATACTAAGCCCAGTGGATGTCCATACAAATGCCATACAAAGCATATGGGTAGTCCATACAAAGCCCATTGGTAGCCCATACAAAGGTTATTGGTATTTTATAAAAAGCAAATTGTTAGCCAATACAGAGCCCATAAAGTGCGTATTGGTACCCCAGACAAAGACCATTGGAATTACATAAAAAGCCAATTGGTAGCCTATGCAAAACCCATTGGAAAAATCAATTGGTAGCCCATTCAAAGCCCATACAAAGACCATTGGTTTTCCATACACAACACATTGGAAGCCCGTAGAAAGCCAATACAAATTCCGCTGATAGACCTTGAACATTGGTAGCCCATTCAATGCCCATTGGAGTCCTATACAAAGCCAATTGGTATTCAGTACACAACACATTGGAAGACAGTACAAAGCCAATACAAAATCTACTGATGGCCCTTGAACATTGGTTGTCTATACAAAGCCCATTGGATTCTCATAAAAAGCCCATAAAAAACACATTGGTAGCCCTTACAAAGGTCACACAAAGGCCATTGGAGTCCGATAAAAAGTCCTTTGGCAGCTTATAGAACACCCATACAACACCCATTGGTAATCCATACACCTATACAAAGCCCTTTGCTACCCCATACAGAGGTGGTTGGTATTTTATAAAAAGCACATTGTTAGCCAATACAAAGCGAATACAGAGTACATTAGCACTCCATACAAAGCCCAATGGAATTTCATACAAAACAAATTGATAGCCCATACAAAGCCAATTGGAATTCTGTACACAACACATTGGAAGCCAGTACAAAGCCAATGGAAAGCCCACTGATAGCTCTTGAACATTGATAGCCTATACGAAGCCCATTGGAGTCCCATACAAAGCTCATACAAAGAACATTGTTTGCCCATACAAAGCCCTTTCTAAAATCATGCATAGCCCATACAAAGCCCATTGGAGTCTCATACAAAGCATATTGGTAGCCCACAGAAAGCCCATAAAATGACCATACAATGCCCATTAGTAGCCCTTAGAAAGAGTATAGAATACTCTTTGGTAGCCCATAAAATGGCCATAAAAAGCCCATTGGAAGCCAGTACAAACCCAACAGAAATGAGATCAATAACCCTTAAAAAGCCTATACAAAGACAGTTGGTTTCCCATACCAGACCCATAAAAAGCACATTCATAGCCCATATAAAGCCCATTGGTAGGCCAAACAGAGTCCATAAAAAGCAAATTGGCATCCAATATTATGCCCATAGAAGATGTATTCGTAGCCTATACAAAGCCCATTGACAGCATATAGAAACCTAATTCAAACCTATGAGTTAGACCATTCTAAGTCCAGTGGTTGCCCTACAAATGCCATACAAAGCTCATGGGTAGTCCATGCAAATCCCATCAGTAGCCCATACAAAGACCATATAAAGCACATTGTTAGCCCATACAAAGCGTATTGGTAGCCCATACAATGACCGTTGGTATTTTGTACAAAGCACATTGTTAGCCAATACCAAGCTAATACAGAGCACATTGGTACCCCATACAAAGACCATTGGAATTGTATACAAAATAATTGGTTGCCTATGCAAAGCCCTTTGGAATTCCATACAAAACCTATTAGTTGCCCATACAAAGCCCATTGGTATTTTATAAAAAGCCCATTGCTAGCTCATTGAAAGCCCATACAAACCCCATTGGATATCCATACAATGCCCATACAAAGCCAACAACACATTGGAAGCCAGTACAAAGCCAATGCTAAGCCCACTGATAGCCCTTAAATACTGTAGCCTATACAAAGCCCATTGTTAGGCCATTCAAAGCCTATGCAAAGCCCATTTGTAGCCCATACAAAGACCTTGATAAGCTCATTCATAGCCCATACAAAGCCCATCGGAGTCCCATACAAAGCAAATACAAATTTCATTGGTAACATGTAGAACGTGCACTGCAATCCCATACAAAGCCCATTGGTAGCCCACAGAAAGTCCATACAATGCCCATTGGTAGCCCATAAAATGGCCATGCAAAGCCCATTGGAAGCCTGTACAAACACAATAGAAACCAGATGGATAACCCTTGCAAAGCCCACACAAACCACTTGATTGCCTATACAAAGCACATGCAATGCCCATTGGTGGCCCATATAAAACCCACACAAAGCCCATTGATATCTCTTACCAAGTCCATACAAAGCCCATTGGTAGGCAATACAACACCCATGCAAAGCCCATTGGTATTCCATGCACAGCCCACTGGAAGCTGTTAGAAATCCAATGCAAAGCCCACTGATAGCCCTTACAAAGCCCATATAAAGCCTGTTTTTTGTCCACACAAAGCCCATTGCTACTCCATACAAAGCCAATTGGTAGCCCATACATAGCCCATTGCTATCCCATACAAAGATAATACAAAGCCCATTGGTAGCCTATACTAATAATACTGGAATCACTTACAACGCCTATAGAAAGCGCATTGGTAACCCATAGAAAGTATATAAAAAGCTTATTGAGTGTCCACACAAAGATCAGATCCCATTTGTAGCTCACAGAAATGCCTTTGTTAGCTCTTACAAAGCCCATGCAAAGCCCACTGGTATCACATATTAAACTCATTGGTAGCACATAGATAGACCATAGAAAGCCCTTTGGTATCCCATACATAAGCAGACAAATCCCATTGGTAGCCTATACAAAGGACATCAGTAACACTTAAGAATCACATACAAAGTGCATTGGTAACGCATAGAAAGCACATAAAAAGCCTATTGAGTGCCTACACAAAGACCATACAGAGCACATTTGCAACTCATACAATGTCCTTTGGTAGCTCTTACAAAGCCCATTGGTATCTCATACAAAGCCTATACAAAACCTGTTGGTAGCCCACACAAATCCCAGAAGAATCCCAGTGGTAGCATATACAAAGCCTATTGTAGCTGTTACAAATCACATACAAAGACCATTGGTAGCCTATACAAAGAATATTGATAGCCAATTAAAATCCCAGACATAGCCCACTGGTAGCACATACAATGCCAGTACATAGCACACAGGTAGCCCTTACCAGGCCCGTACAAAGACCATACAAAGCATATTGGTAGCCCATACAAAGCCAATACAAAGCCCATTTGTACAATATTCGTAACCCATAAAAAGGCCATTGGTAGCCCATACAAAGCCATTTGCAGTCCATACAAAGCACATTGGTAGCTCTCACAAACCACATACAAATCCTATTGCTAGCCCATACATAGCCAATACAAAGCTCATTGGTAGTTTGCACAAAGGCCATTGGTAGAACTTACAAAGCACATACAAAGCCCATTGAAAAGCCATAAAAACTTCACTGGTAGCCCACACAGAGCCCATTGGTAGCCCAAACAAAACCCATAGGTAACACGTATATAACACATTGGGAGCCAATACAAAGCCCAGAAAAAGCCCATTGACAGCACATGCAAAGACCATTGGTAGCCCATACAAAGCACATCAGTACAAATCAGAGCCAATATCAAGCCCTTTGGTAGCCCATAAAAAACCCATTGGTTGCCCATACAAAGCCCTTTGATAGCTCTCTGAAACCCCACACAAAGAACATTAGTTGCCCACATAAAGCCAATAAAAAGCTCATTGGTAGTTTCTACAGAGCACATTGGTAGAACATACAAACCCCATACATTTCCCATTGGTAGACCATACAAAGCAGATTGGTATCCAACAGGAAGCCTAGATGATGCCAATTGATAGCTTATACAAAGCTGTCTTGGGTTATGGAATCAATAAGATTGCATTCTATTTTCATCTGTTGAAAGCAGTTGAGAAGCTGTATGGTTTTGTTTTTTTTTTTTGTAACTCCAGAGGGATGGAGGAGTGAATGCCTTTACTGACCCAGTTGTTAAAACCAGGTAGGGCAATGTTTCTTGGGGTGGGGGAGTGAATGTCCTCTACTGACCCAATTGTTAAAACCAGGTGGGGCAATATTCCTTAAGTATCTTCTGCTGATGGACCATTAAGGCTCATATCATCCCATTGTGAGATGCTTTACCCAGTGGGGGGAGCTGACCGTTCCCACCTGCATAAACTGGGACTCAGGAAAACGAGGGGGGCTCGCTCTCTACGGGAGTTTCCTGTCCCCGGACCC
>VZRI01009648.1:0-26389 GCA_013397515.1 Upupa epops
AGAACTGAACACAGTGCTCAAGAAGAGGCCTCAAAAGGGCTGACTACAAGGGCACAAGAACTTCCCTTCTCCTGCTGACTACGCTATTCCTGATCCAGGCCAGGATCCTGTTAGCCTTCTTGACTACCTGAGCACACTGTTGGTTCATATGAAGCTGGCTGTCTGCTAGCACCCCCAGGTCTTTATCTGCTGGGCAGCTTTTGAGCCACTCATCCCCCAGCCTGTAGCGGTGCCTAGGGTGGTCGTGACCAAAATGCAGGACCCGGCACTTGGCCTTGTCCCTCAGACAACTGGTCTCAGCCCATTGATCCAACCTGTCCCAGTCCCTCTGTAGAGCTTTCTTGCCCTTAACTCCTAACCTGTAAAGATTTTAGTGATATTTGTGTGATGAAGTAGCCAAACCAGACAAGTAGGAAAAGGTCTCTCTTCAATATGAAGTCACATATTAACACAGAGGGACAAACATAGGATCTTTTAATGATGACTTTCTAGACAAAATTTATTTAAAAATGAAAACCAGTGCAGCACGAGTAAATAATTGTATGCTTTGGGAAGCAAATGCCCATGTGTATAACACAGGTAACAGCATTTTATTTTTAAAGCACTAGTTTTTAAACAAAATGGGTCACAAAAAATGAGAAAATTTAGAAAGGAGGCTGGTTAAGCAGTTAACGGGTTAAAAACATGGAGATGTTTTCAGGTCACTTCTTGGATGGAGATTACTTACAGCCTTTCACCTAATCAAAAATTCCTAATGACTCTGAAGACATTGAATCACCTTTTAGTATCAAATCTATCCAATTACTTTTCAGGGTCTGATCCTTAGCTTCTTTCTACCTGCTTTCACGTGAATGAGAACAGAGACCTCCAAATTCCACAGGAAATTTGTGAGGCTCTCTAAAGGACAAACTGTTTCCTATCTATACACTACAGTGGAAAGGTGAGAGGTGTATTTAAAATAAAAATGCCTGTTCTTCAGGCTTTTAGAGGAAACCGTTGACTTACACATTGAAGTGAAGTGTCTGAACTTTATTGGACAGAAAGAGAAGTATCCCACTCAGCTGTCAAAACAACTGCTACGTACAATACATACGACTGAGGAAATTCAGTGGAAAAAAATATGACAGGAACAAGGTTTTTTTCTATGAAAAAGGGACTACTCAAATCTGCTTTCCTATAGCTTTATGATCACTTTGTGTAAAAACACCAGTTTCCTACTCAAGTTCCACTGAAACCCAGCAGATAGTGCTGCTAATTCAGTGTTAACATACATAATAGACTGGTCTTATGTACTTTTTACTAAATAATAATAAATAGCTAGTAGTTAGCACTGTAACACACACAATCAACTTCCAATTCCTTTAAAGATAGCTTCAATTAATAACATTCATTAAAAACTGAGTATTGGTTTATCTTGTAGGAGCAGTATACAAAACTTACCATAAACACAATAAGCTATATATATAATATTTACCTGCATGGAAGTCTATACCCACAGCAAATGAAGCTCCAGAAATAGGCATTAAGGCATCCATTTTATCATTTGGATCAAGAGGAATTCCTCTAATCCCTTCATGAACAGAATACATAACGAATGATTCAATACCTATGGGAAAAATAAAATAGCCCATGAGAGCAAAGTGGAGAACTTCCCAATTCATAAGACTTGAGGAATTAAGAAGTACTAGATGAAGTTTTCCAGTACTATTCCATAGTTTTCTAAAATAATGACTCCATGACTTTAAAAAACATCCATGAATTATTATGGTTTATTTCTAGTTAAAAGATAAACAGTCTTATAAAGTTAAGGGAATCACTCTCCATGAAGCATCACCTTTTAATTAAGTGTTTTAATTATAAGGTGATGCTAAAACTAAAATTTAACAGGAAGAAGTTTGAATTAGGAAGAATTTAAGAATATTTTCAGTGCATGCCTGCACTTTCTGTACATTCAGTGCGAGACAATTTTAAAGAACTTTTGAAAAACAGAACTCAAGATGTAAATAGTCTTTTGAAGCCTCAGATTCACATCCCCTTGGTTAGTCATGCACACTTTAGAGACAACAGAGAAATGGTTTTAATGAACTAACTGGTAAAAACCCTAGGATTATGGACACAAGTTTCAGGTAGAGAATTACAAATTTTTGATTAAAGTCAGATGAAACTGAGCTGTGAATGAAAAACAAATTCTAAAGTATTTTAGGCATGGAATAGCACTGTCACTTTTCCTCATGAATTTTCAAGCCAGAATAAAAATGTCTTTGCCTTGTGTCCTCTTCTTAACTGAAAAAGAATTTAATCACAAGAAGTTGCTATGCTTAAGGAAACAGTACATCTAGGTGCTAAAGGAGGTATACAACTCCTATACACAGCATCCACCACTTTTCCCTTAACCCACAACTGAACACTATAAATAACTGAAGAAATACTTGTAAATGGAGTATTTTAAAAAGAAAATAAAATGCTAAGAACATGCCATTGCCACATAAAAACAGTTCTGTAGAAACAGAAAAGCTGCATATATGCTCCAGTATTAACTAGATGAGGTAGCAATCCCTCACAGGAATAAAGAGTATTAAATTTATACAAATATAAGGGACCTTGCCTTCAGGCAAAATGTGACATTTGTCTCTTATTTAAGCAAAACTTATTATCACCCAAATTATTGAAGAAGTTATTTATTCATTATAGCATTCCCATTGAACTGAAGTTAGTTTAAAAAAAAAACATTTCAAAACTGAAAGCCATTTTACCCTTGCATGACATGCGGTTTTTTTGAAGATTGTAGCCTACTGTACACACACAGGTTCTGGTGGTTTCTGATGTTGGTAAGCAAAGCTGGGAGCATCCACCATTGTTTAACTGGCAGGAATTGCTACCTATGGTAGAAAATTAAGACAAGATGTTAATGTGCTATCCTCTCATTAATATTAACAGAACCTAATTTTCTTCATAGAAATTCCTTGAAAAGTTGAGACATGTATTAAAGATTTGAGCAATGCTACTAGTCCTGTATTCTTCTATGCTTACAGTATTTTATCTTAGCACAACACACAATGGGTTTTTTCCTACCAATATATATGGTTAAATAACTCCATTTTCTGACGGAGAATCTGCTTGTTTTAAAAAATATGAAAAAAAAACCAAACACTTGGAAATCATTTAATTTGGAAGAGCAATGATACAATCTCAGCAACTGTATTCTGGAAGGTGTATCTTATCCTATACACTGAGCAAACCACAGAACATCTTGTATTCACTCATTAAATGTTGTATTAATTTTATTAGTTTCATGAACCAGTATTTGCTTATTATACTGAATATACACACCCCAGTGTGATCTCTCAGCTCATAGAATCGTAGTGTTGGAAGGGACCTCCGAAAGTCATCTAGTTCCACCCCACTACAACAAGTAGGGTCATCTCTAGCTAGGACAGAACGCTCAGAGCCCCATCCAGCCTAATTTTGAATGTCTCCAGGAATGGGGTCTCCACCACCTCTCTAGGTGGTTCATCGCCCTGGGATTGAAGAACTTTTTCCTAAAAGTTCAGATGTCTGGCCTAAATCTGTCCTTTTCCAGAATAAAGCTGACTCCTCCATGGTATTGTTCCATCCCTATTGAATAGTTCTTCCCCAGCCTGCTAATGGGCTCCATTCAGGTATTGGATTCTATGCTCCTGTTTTGTAATTTAAATGTTATCTGTTTTTAAGTAAAAAGATAAACACTTTAAAATAATATTTCTCATAATAATTTTACACAGTAAAATAAACTCATCTCCAACATTTGAAGCTTTTAGGAAACATTTAAGTCTTCCAAGACAATCTAGTAATTAGATGATTACAAGTTACCAAGGCCATATGAATCATAGTGCTGACTTGTCACATTTATTTTCATATTTCTAATTTTTTATTCAAAAGCATTTAGTCATGTAAAACCATAGATATTTTCTAAAGATCCAGTCATAGACATGGAAAAGACATAGAATCCTAATGGCTGGAAAGGACCTCCAGGATCATAAAGTCCAGCCCTCAGCCCAACATCTCCCCTACCCCTAGACCATGGCTGCAAGTGCTCTATCTACTCAAGTTTTAAATACCTCTGGGGATGGTGACTCCACCACCTCCATAGGCAGCCTGTTCCAGTGCCCAACCACTCACTCAGTAAAGAGCTTCTCCCTAACATCCAATCTAAACCTCCCCTGACACAACTTGAGGCCATTTCCCACCATCCTGTCATTAAGAATTTGGGAGAAAAGACCAGCATAAGCCTTGCTACAACCTCTTTTTAGGTAATTACTGTACAGATCAATGAAGTCTCTTCTCAGCCTCCTCTTCTCTAAACTAAATAACCCCAGTTCCCTCAGCCACTCCTCAAAGGTCATGTTTTCTAGACCTCTCACCAGCTTTGTTGCCCTTCTCTGGACCCGCTCTAGCACTTCAATATCCTTCTTATACTGTGGCACCGAAAACAGGACTCAGTACTGAAGGTGCAGTCTCACAAGTGAAGAGTATGGGGGAAGGATTACCTCCCTACTCTTACTGGCTACACTTATTCTTGGTACAGGCCAGGATGCTGTTGGCCTTTTCGGCCACAAGGGCACACTGCTGGCTCATGTTCAGCCAGCTGTCAACCGGCAACCCTAGGTCCTTTTCTACCAGGCAGCTCTCCTCCTCACATGGTGAGGTTTCAAAGTCTCAGGTATCCTCAGACAACGGAACAAATCATAGAGTGAAATAAAATTAAAAATCCAAGATAGCACATTTGTATGAAGCAATCTGTAATCACTCACCTATCTGATTTGCTTTCATTTTTCTTTCATGCAATGAAATGCAAGATGCGTACGAAATATAGAGGATTAAAAAAACCCAAACTGACAAAACAACACATACAATTGCAAAACTAAATCTCATGTATAGCGTTTGATTCTTAAACCCAAAACCCTGACATTGCTTTCTGTCAAGATCTAGCTCAGCAAGGTGATGTTTCACTACACAGTGAAATTGCATTTCAAGTTCAGTAGTTCAAAAAGCATTGTTTCTCTTCTTGGCTTTGGTACCATGGAAGATATATATTAACGCGACAGACACCAGGCACTGTTGACAGTTGGGCACTCATGAGGTCAGGTGTATGTCTCCATGGTAGGGAGCTCAAGAATTTTAAAAACTGTCAGAAACACTACTGAATGCTGAAATTTTTATTACCTACTGTTCCATCTCATTTAAAACTAAATGCCAGGCTGGCAAAGTAACTTTGGTGTTTGCTAGCTTAGGCAGAATGGCCAGTGTTGCTCAAAGACTTCAATTTGGAACTGAACTAACGTACTCCACATAGAGTTATTGTAATAAACCACCCTGTGTTCTTCTGGAAGCTTCCTGGCAAAAATAATTTGTTTCCCCTAAATGCCATCCTCATCACTTTGAGTACATGGAATTAAAAATATAATCTTTCTAAGATTCCCTATAGAGCTCTGATTTCCAAAATCGTGAAGCTCTGTGTATGACCCCAAATTGCACTCTCTCATTTTATCTCGTTTCTTAACTTTTCCAACTAATTTCTAGCAGTATTAGCAATATCGGTCCATATTTTTACTGTCACACTCTTGATTTATATCACTGCCACTTCTGTCAATCTAGATGAATTAAACCATCTTAAAACAAATAGGTAGTAAAGAACATTCAATGAAATATCTCATAACACTTCATTTAATATTCCAATAATTTATGATGAAATACACACTGATTTTTTTAATAAAAAAATTCAAAATTATAGTCTCATAAAGAAATCCAAACTCCACTCTACTGTAAACCAGAAAACTCTGAGAATTTAAATATATCAGGTAGATATGGTACACCTATTACTCTAATACTCAGTACTACATTATTTTATAATACTTTGCAATTGAATTACAATGAAATAGACATCCCTTTGTTCTAGCCATGTTCGGGGAATACCATGAGAAAAGTTACTAAAATTAGATCAAACGTGCTTAAAATTTAACTGACCTTGCTGTGCCGCTTTATCATACACTTTCATGTGTACAACACCTGAAGTTTTGTTTCGCAGGACAGTTGGGTTTCTCCCATCTTTTTTGTTACAGGTACCGATCTGGGCTAAATTCTGGTCTGCCCACCAAAGCTTTTTATCTGTAAAATGTAAAATTAAGAGAATTATCATCAAATTATATATTTTTTAATATAGCTAAACAAATATTTGAAACCGCTAGTGGGAAAAAAATCTTTCGCAGTTAATTCTTAGATCATTATAAAGAAAGTTGCTCAAGGAATAAATCAAGTTGAGGGTTTAATGTTAAAAAAATTTGGATTTATGTATTTAATTGTCTCTGTAGTTGATAGGGTTCCACATATTAAATGGAAAACTTGCAGTATGCTCAATTTATCACTGAAAGATACAAAATGTTATTCACAGATGATGTACTACTGCAACACGGAGTTCGCTTCCAAACTTTGCTCTGTCCATTCATTATGTACCTAGAGATGACAGGAACTCTGGCTCCAGGATTTCATTACCCGAGTGTTAAAATTAAGAAGCATGACAGTTACCATAAAAATAATTAAGAATCTTGTTACTGACACCAAGTAATTATTGAAATTACCCACTTACACTGATAGTACCTTACTCATAATAATTTACGGAACATCTTAATTCACAGAACATTTGAAAATAACAGAAATACAAGACATTCTTGCCAAATAGTTAAGGCAGAGAATTCTCAGCTGATGCACAATTGCAGGACATGCAACCTATTTTTCCAGAGTTGGAGTTCAGGTGATTTTAGCTATAAAGATTTCATTTAAATTCAGACAGGATTCTAGGTGACATGACGATAGAAACACTAAATTTGATCCTATCGCTGTATCGATTACAGTGGAGTGTAAATTCTCACTAAAAAAGAGATAAATGTCAGTGTTAACATCGAGCTAACCTACATATTAATACAAATAACAATGTAATGAAGACAAGTAATTTAAAAGCAATTTCAAGAAATAGCACAGTATACAGGACATGCAGATTCTCTATTTCATTTCACTTACATCATTTCAGGAAAATGTTATTTTTGAAGCCACATTAACAACTTTGAAATACCCACTTTAGGGATTGCTTTAGTCTTGTTCAGAAATACAAACCACTTATCAGTGTCATCAGTTCATCATTTACAGACTTTGTTAATCATGTAGAGACTCTAGCCCACTCATTACCTGGCTGGAATTAATGAAAGAGCCTCTTCAGATAAAGAGTTCACTAGTTATTCATTCACCTAGAGGCAGCTAGAAGACGACCCAGTGTCAAGGATTTATAATCTCTGTAAGGTAATAATTTTTAGTAGTTCTTCTCCAATCAGTACTGGGGTGGTATGTCTACAAATTTTTGAATATTTCATGTCTCTTGTCATCACTTGATATTGTACAAGTGGTATACAGAATAAATTGTTGCACCACACAGTAAAAAGAAAAAAATCAAAGACTAACCATCAGGAAACACAGGAAGAGGAAATCATGCAAACAGAAGAAAAGAATATGAAATACAGACTTTTGAAAATCTCACTGATAATTCTTTATGGCTAAGACTTGGAAGACAGAGAAGGTTAAAATAAGGAGAAATCAGCAGAATGCCAAAAACATCCTTCACTCTCCTGTTATTACTTTATACCCATAACACATATAAAACCCCACAGTCATTAGCTTTACTGTAGCTCTGCAGAATGACATCAAGATCACAGAATGCTTTCTCCAATGGACCTGTCAGTGTTTCAGTGAATATGGTGTGGTGAAGATAGAAAAAGCTCTCTAGCATGACACTGCTACTTGCAACAGTAACACTGTCAGGGACTACAGTCAAGTGTCATAAACTAGGTGTGCTCAAGGACTGCTCACCCTTGTATCACTCTTGTGACCATCACAAGGTGAGAATCAGCCTGAAATCAGATGTAGCATGCTTTTGTGACTTACCATATGCCAAGAGGGAAAAAAATCCACAACTATTAAATTTCACATGTGCAAACACCATCATTGCACACTCAAGGCATAATAATTTTTTTAATGCTAACTAGAATATTCTATATTGATCTCTTCTGCTAAGGACATGGCGAGGGTTCAGTTTAGAGGAAACTAGAGAATAAAGTCTATTTGCAAGTGTTTTTCTGAAAGAAAGGCAAAAATCTATCATACCCAAAAGAAAACTAAACACTGTACCGATCTTTATGTCTAATGTTTTCAGACTGAAGAGTTCCCAAGAACTTAAAGCAACTGAATGTTCACAGGGAAGAGCTCCTTACTCAACCAATGCCAATTCCTTCAACTGTTTCCCTTATAACATAGTATTTTCTTTTTTATGATAATTCATTTGAGACAGCTTATTCCCATCAAATGGTTGCTGGAAGCAAAGCAAACCAGTTGCTTCCTATCTGTGTGAGAACGAAACACAAAGCACCTGAAACATCCAGGATGCAGTTAAGCAAACACACTTATTTCCCCATCTCATCCTTCCAAGATTGCAGAAAAACACAATTTCAATGAAGAATTCCCTGATGCTTCCATGCCATAGATAAAGAAATCCAGATCAGAGCCTGCACCTGTATAACATAACAGGAACATCTTGCATTCTACTATTAACAAGAAAGGCATGAGGTATTACTTCTAACTTTTAGAAGCTACTTAAAAACAGAGAAAACAGAGAAAACAATAAATCAATGCATGGAGCTAATACAGCTTTTGTCAAAATACAGAGTTCCTTGAGAAGCAAAACCCAGAACATGTGTTAGCCACAATTCCATGATGACCTTAAACTACCCTGAACACCCAGTACATTACAATATAGTGGAATGACTGGTTGCACCCATCAGGTTGCTGTCAGTCAGATGGCATACAGCTCACACGCTGGCCAGCGTATCAATTCATGTGTAGCATCAGAGTGGCAACAGCCCGTGTTTTCTTAGGACACGGGGAAGATGGGGAATGGAGAGGAGAAAGGAGAGAAAACTATGTAATACATGGGGAAAAGAGGATATTGTACTAGAAGACTGTGAAACCAGGAGTGGAGGAAGCCTCTGTGAGTGTTTGCAGTAAAGACATCAGATATGCAGAAATGTAGGAGAGGTGAGGCCCTCAAATCAAAGATGTGGAGTATTGCACTGGAGGTATTAAGGAGAGATGACTGTAGAGAGAAGCTGATGGTACTGTGTTATTAAGATTCAGGACACATGAAAGCAATCTTCACCAGTCCCACTTTTGCTGCAATAATTGCTGATTCAGGGCTACTTCCATACAAATTCCTAAATTAAAATGCCTAGTTATACATGGAAATTCTACTGACTGGACTCTAGGGAAGAAATTCATTTTCACAAGTGAACAAAATGGCTTGTATGCTAAAATACAATTTTCATCAGAAACAAATTAGAATGAATAACTAGAAAGTCACAAAACAAAAGGAAAAGCAGGCTCTACTTCCCAGTGCAGGAAGATAATCATTTTAAACATCAGGATATAATTTTAAACATCTTTGAAATAAAACTCAAACTTTGGTGAACTATTGTCCAAACACTCAAAAAGAAACCATAGCCAATCTTGGGACTTCAAGTCTTAGTAGATCAGTCCTCACTGTCTCTACAGTACAATGTGGTTTAGTTGAATATGCAGGGGGTTGGAGCAGATGACCTTTAGAGGTCCCCTCCAAGCCAATGTGTTCTTCAGACTGTATGATGAGATGTTTGATATCTTTCACAGTCTTTTGAAACATCTGTTTCTGAGTTTCTTTGCTTGCCAGAACCCCTTGGCCCTTCATAAGATTAACCAGGACAATGACATCCTTCCAACTCACTGTGGATTATCAGTTCCCTGACTTAGTCAAGTCATTCATCTTGATGATGAATTTATGAATTCTATGAATTTAAGATTCTACTTGGGATCTATAGGCTATATTTTTCCTATATTGCTGTATGATAAACAAATTTATTTTGTTAGTAAAAATTAATCAATCAAATAAAATGTAGATCAGATAGTAGCATCCTGGGTAGTCTCAGTAGAGAAACAATATTCTGAGAGTTTGGAGAGTAGTATAAAAACAAGTGCAAACAGCTCCCCTCAGCTCCCAGCCTTTTGAAAAAGTAGGTATTTTAAATAAACTGAACTAGCCAAGTTTTCACTATCACGTCATGTCAGACCTCAATTTGACCAACTGTTTCAAGGGAAGCACATAATATTTTGCGTGAATGTTAAATTCAACCATGAAAGGGTTGAATTTAACAGAAGAAGGAAAGAAATTATAACAGCAATTTGATCTTCACTTTGTCCTGATTTTTTTAAAGTGGAACAATGTAAATGGCTGTATGTATACAGTACCACATGCAGAGGCAACGTTTCACTCATGACTATATTTAACGTATTAATTATTGTGAAATACAGTCTTGCAGCAATGTTCTACATTAAGAAAAAAGCACACACACTTCCTTTTTTTTTCTTCAAATATTTAGTTATCTTTTAAATACCTTAAAGAAAATAATTAAATGAGGCAAGTCTGTGTAATTGCAAGTTTAACTTCATCAGCACTTTCAGACAGAAAAACATTATTACTCTACATTAACCTGTAGCAAAATACTGGATATAAAAAAAAAAATTAAACTTAAGAAACACTGCCTTTCCAACAAATATTGTATACTAACTTCATTTCTAGTTCATTTTCTTTTCAGTTAAATGAATTGCTGCCTGTGCTGCAGTTTTGATATTTAAATAACCAATTTTTAGAGCCAGACAGTTGAGAGTTTCATGATGAACATTTCAGATCAGAGAAATAATTTCCATTGCAGTACCTGTAAAAAGTTATCACACAAAAGAAAATAAATGCTGAAAATATAAAGGATATCTGCTCCATAAATCTTCATAGGTATATGATAACATAGAAACCTACAGAATGAAAACACTCTCAAAGACTCAGGGACACCCTTGGTTCTCCAGAGAAACATATATAAAATCTAAAGGAAATCTACTCTCCTATGCATCCAGAGGGGCTAAAATGGAGTGAGTTAAAATATCATGCTGCGTTATCAATCTGTTAAATTAATAGTAGCTCAAATCTGGTGGCTTTTTATCAGAACATCCTTGGAACAAGAAATTCCTGTTCTCAGTTGTGATGATGTGAAGTATTACAAAAGACACATGTGAGATAAGAGTATAAAAGTGACTCTGATATAACCCATAAGCGAAATAATGAAAGTTTGACTTCTTTTTCCTTTTCTTTTTTTTCTTGTGAGATTATGATCCAAAATAATGAATTCTCTGCCCTAAAGTTTTAGGTTAACTTTTTCAATGAAATAAATTTTTAAGAAGAAGTTATTTCACTCTTCAACTCCTCTATACACCAAGAATCAGAACAATCCACAGCTAAATCGTTTTGCTAATGACTACTGGCTTATGCAAAGTATACTAGAACTTTCTGCTTTACATATCCAAACCCATCCATAAATCTGCTGGTTTTTTTTAAGACTGGCATTCAAGAAGGAAAGAAAACTCAAAGTTCTGATGTTTTGCATCATTTGCTTCAAAAAAGTGATCAAATAACCCTGAATACCCAACTTTGCATATTATTTTATTAAGAGATGAAGGTATGGCATGTACTTAGTCAATAGGCTCATTTACCAATAATTACCTACATAACAAAGCTTCCATTCTCCCTTTTACAATAGAGCCAAACTCTTTCTCCATCAGCAGATGAATGTTCCATCATGTGCCTTTTCTGCTCACTGAGCTACTAAATGACACTACTGCCACTTTCATATAGAGTTAATATTATGTAGACAATTTCCATCAGCGGTGTCAGTCATGTCAGATCAAAGAGTTCTTCCTTCATGACACAAGGAGCTGAAAGCATCACAGCATAACCTCATTACTAGTCCCTGAAGTACTTGACTGAACAGGGGGGTTTAGTGTCCTATTCCACCTATACCATTAAAAAAGGACAAATCAAGACAAACCACTAGTAAAAATTCAAGATATACTTCATAATGATGCCTTTATCTTCCACTTCTATCCTTAATAACATGAAACCTGGATAAACACTTAATAAAAAATATAACTTAAAGTCTTCCTGAACTAGAACTAAGTATTTTACATGGAAGCTTTATATAGCACACTACAAGATTCCAGGGTGTGATTCCTGAAACTCCTGAAAATAACAAAATCATGGTTTTTTCAAGTCAAGAGGAACATCATTTGTATGTGACAGAGGACTCTGTGAACTGGAACACCACCTTGTCATACATGTCTTCCAGTAGTTCTTTATCTCCATCCACAAAAAACGTAAGGAATGGTGGGTTTTTACTGAAGTCCTTGTAAGTAGGCAATTTGTGTGACCTGGAACGGACTCATTTACGAAAAATGATGTCATGTTTTGTGTTGATCCTCCACACCTTTAATCCATGTGATGTCCAGTAATGTTGACCATTTTACCAGGCATTTTTTTTCCACAGTACACTTTGGAAGCTTTATTGGTAGAGATTGCTCCAGGATGTCTGTGGGTTTTTGTCTGGACGTGGCTGTAGGCTGACCCTTAAACCCCCACCTTTTCATCACACTCTGGAATGCATACTTAAATGATGTGAAGTTCACACAAAACCTGACACTTCTGCCATTTTCAAAAACAAAAACTCAATTCTGAATAGAAAAACAAGCCCAAGCTAAACCAAAATAAAACCAATAGCAAAAACAACCCATACATTCTGAAACACAGGCATTTCGAGGTCAAACCTCATATCACTGTCTGCCAAAGCACATCAACATCTACGGCCATGCCATTCTGGAAACAAGCCCAAAGCCCAGTGTGTCACTGCTGGCCAGCTGTGCCCAGAGACCTAAAGAATACAGGGTTCAATTGCTTAGAAACAACTAAGTGCTGCTAAAATCCTAAGCACTGTCTCACACTATAAAAACCCCAATATGGTTCAACACAGCTGAATCTTGGACCGTTTATCTTTACATTATTAATATACTCTCTCAGTAGACAACTCATCCACAGTTTCTAGTATTAAGATGACTTTATATTTGATTTAAAATATGCTGGAGGATTTTACACTTGACTTTAGCATAAAAACATATTTCCAAAAGTATGAAGAAATAAGACCACATGAAATGTTGAAATACCAAACAGAAGATTTATTTGGTAGATTATGCTAACAAGAGTGCTGCTTGATCTCTAATTACAATCTTGTTGTTGAAGCTGAGTTATAACATGCATTAAAATGGTTGTATTTTGTTGGGTAAATTAGCATTAAGTGCAGCAACATATTGGGAACCAGCACTTTCCAAAAGCAGAAATTGCTACACCGGTATTGTGGACAGTCCTTTGGAGATTTCAAACAGTACTCTGAATGCAAGTTTTGATGGGCCATTAGTTTTCATTAACAGTGGTTTGAGTATTTATGGAAGACAACTATGTACTGTACTTAGATCTGGGCAAATTGCCTAGATATATTTCATATATTAATGCTAATGTAATGAATGGTGTTATGGCAATTAGAAGACTGATGACTTGGAAAATTAAGGTGTATGTATTTGAAGTTTCCTGATCTAAGCAGCCCCTTTCACTTTGCAATTACATCCAGCAAAGTCACAACTCCCACCGTTTGAGTTACTACAAAGGTATTCCAGTACAATTCAAGTGCTATTTTGAAGCTTATTTAGGTTAAAGTAAAAATGAAATAACCGAGATATCATTTAACTACATGATAAAAGCAAATGGCAGCAGGAGTGTATTTTGGTAATGTGAAGCCACAATTTCTGTCTAAAATGAAATACTGTAATTGTTGCTCTCTACTTTGATTGTTTGATAATACACCTTGATGGCTGTATTATGTACAGTCTGTGTTCAAAAGAGATTGTTCTAATATCTGCACTCCCATTGAAAAGCTATTGTATGTGTCTGCTTATGTTGTGTTACTGATTGGATTTTTTTACACTCATTTCCAGAGAAATAGCTCTTATGCATAGAATTATTCACTACATGAAGTCACTTTATTTTATACCAGCAAACAACTAGAAAAAGGCTACTATTTCACATAAGGAAGCATTTTTTTTGAGGTTTCTACCACAAGTATTTAAAATAAAAATATACAGAAATCACCAGTGCACAACAAATTAGATCCTCATTATAGAATCTAAATCTGAGGCATATTCCTATTTTATAGTGAAATGAGCTCAAAGTTTTGAATTTGTGTGAACTATATTTTCTGTGAGTACCTGATACAAAACCCAATCAAATACCTTCATGAAAACTGCTTACATAGGCCTTCGATATCTTTTTCTTCTCAGCAACAAACTTACAGTAACTAATCAATACTTTTCTAGCAATGCCCAGTTTATAATTCAGAGTCATACATCATTGAGGTAAGAATACACCAGCTTGGAAATGCATCAGATATTGCTACAAGATCCTTCGCAATACAATCTTGTAATATAATGACTCTGCCTGCCATATATATACATATATGTTCTCAGCATAAAGGTAAGAATTTTACTTACAGTTAAGGAACAATTTTCATTAAGTAACTTGGAAGTCAGGAAACCACACACAGAATGCCGGATACATCTATCCTAATTTGATAACAGTCAGACACCAGCTACCAGGAAAACCAGCTAAAATCAGATACTGGATATGCCATATTAAACTGAAACCTTAACACAAATGCAGGGAGCATTTCTTCATGTTGGAAAGAGTTTCACAGAATCACAGAATTACTGAGGCTGGAAAAGACCTCTGAGATCATCAAGCCCAGCCTATTTCCTAACATCACCACATCAGCTAGACCATGGCACTAAGTGGTGGCCATGTCCTGTCTTTGCTTAAACACCTCCAGGGATGGGGACTCCACCACTGCCCTGGGCAGTCCATTCCAGTGCTTGACCACCCTTCCTATGAGGAAGTGTTTCATTGAACCAGAGGTTCTGTTCAATAAAACATCCTCAGTTTTCAAAACTGTGGACATATTTGTTATCAACTTGCTGTGAATTAGATAAACTTCTAAAGGACCAGAGAAACTTCAAAGGTTTTAGAACAAAATAAAATGAACCATTAACACAGAAGCAGGAGAAAATTTCCATTGTCCACATGCAAGCCAACAAACAGAGGGAGATACTAGACAAAGCATTCACACACATTTTTGAATGATGCATTAACTGAAAATGGCTGATGTTGCATGCTCTGGCATTTCACACTGTGAATATTTGAAGAAAACTTGGAAGAATGGAAAAGCAAATGAGACTGTTATGGATTTACAGAAACTTCTTTGTAATAAAGAACAGCAATAGCAAAATATACTTTTTGTACGCTTAAGGACATTGTTAAAAAAGGCAATTCGGTTTATATTCAAGTGCTTAACTTTCACATGGAATATATTTTTCATCCCATTTACATCATGCTCAAAAAGATGTACCAAAAGTAGGCACCAACAGACTAGGAGTTTTGAAGCTCAGCATATGGAAAAAAAATGACTGACACTACTGAGTAGAAAACCAATAAAAGAAAGAGCTAAAATACAAAGATATGTAAATTATATAACTTGTTTTCATTTCATCTGAGGATAAACCTGAGAGGAACCAACTTTTTGCTAACACTACTTTTTTCATGTCTTATTACCCTCTATATGCTCCAACTAAACACAGTAGTAGGAAAATGTAAAATGGAACCGTAAACATCTGAAGCAGTGTTGGCAACTTCCAGCTTACAATGGCTAAAGAGCAACACTAAAACAAGAAGCCCAAGCAGTGAGGTGATTTGAGTAGTGGTAAAAGGGAGTGGCATTTATTACTACCTGGTGTACCTTTGAACTATTCTGTAAGCTGCATTAGAAAGCACACCAACATTTCAGTGACATAAAAAGCATTAGAGTTCATACCACAGTACAAAACTATGAAGTGCTAACTGCTTCACATTTTTTTTACTATCATCGAATTAACAGGTCAAGACAACAGAGAAAACAAAACAGCACAGAGATGACCAAAGCACAAAAGAAGTCAGTCTTGGGCCAAACTTCTCTCAGTCATTAGGTTTTTGTAGCTCTGAAAAATATTCTGGAACATAAACTATAAGATAGCAAAACCCATTAGAAAGTGTCAGAAGATCTGTCTGTTGGGTTTCTGGGCAACAGTTTGTCCAAAGATTATTAAGCTTTATCCTCAGGTATCTCTCATCGGTCAAGGAGACTCAGCTGGCTGGGAAAGCTGCAGGTAAAAAGATGCTTCACAAATAGCTAAATAATTTTTCAGAAGCAAGGAGGAATGAGGTGCTTGAAAAGATCGCTTGTATCATATATTTATTAGAATATCAGCAATTTTTCTGACAATCCTTCCTCCCCAAGAGCATCTATCTTTGCTGGTAGTGGAAGGAGGTGGGCATGGGAACCATGGTTGTCTCAGATCACACTGCCCTGTCCCCTAAATTCACTTCTTTTAATACTTCAGGACAATAAAGGTGACCGATGACACCTAACCAGTAGGTGCCTTGGTGAAATTACTGTACCAAAGGAGTCTCAAAATACCCTCCCCTTTCTGTCCCTGTGGAAATGTAACCCAAAAATCCAACAAGATCTTAAAATAAAGAAACAAAAAAGATGTCCAAACTACTGTTTTTACCTGGGGAGACACTAAAAACAAAAGGAAGGGAAATTCAAAAGCCTACAGGAGTCTATAGCAGTGAGAGAGAAACCTATGCACGCAGTGAAGAAACTTGGGCACAGATAGAAACAAAAAGCTGTTTCCCATCAAGCTGAAGAATTTAAAGTGTAGAAAGTTTCCTGAATCACAGAATGGCAGGGGTTGGAATGGACCTCTGATCCAGCCCAATCTAGTCCAAGCCCTGTTAGAGCAGGTTCTCCCAGAGCACATCACACAGGAACATGTCCAAGTAGGGTTTTGAATGTCTCCAGAGATGGAGACTCCACAACCAATTTGGGCAGTCTGTTCTAGGACTCTGTTACCCTGATCATCAAACCAGTTTTTTCTTTATGTTCCAATTGAATTTCCTACGTGCTAGTTTAGAGCCACTGCCCCTTTTCCTACCACTGGGCACCACCAAGAAGAGTTGGTCCCATCATCGTGACACTTGGCCTTTATATATTACAAGGTTTCATGAGATTCCCTCTCCATCTCCTCCTGTACATGCACAGGAAAGAAACACTGCAACTCATGCTGGTTGTATGTACCCTGTGTTCTTAGACAAAAGTCAACAAAATTTATGAAACAGACCAAAAATTATGTGATTAGCTTGCTAAAATATCCTATTAAACTTGTAGGCAAACTGATCCACTGGGATTCTAACTTTTCACTACCATATTAAAAGTTATATCAGAACAAATTATTATTTCTTCTTCATTTACATAGTTATTTTTTATCTTTGATCAATAAGATTTCTTATTCTGCTTCATATCACACTGGATTTTCTGTTCTGATCCATTTTACATGCACAAAAGGCTGACTAGAAGAAGCTGATTTGAAGCCGTCAGCATATCAGGAATATAAATGGCATTTACTTTTTAAAAATACAGGAGAAATGAATACAAAAACTTCCCGTGGTTTTCAATCAGTACACACTGTACTGTTTATAAAACTATATGTGTTTGCACTTTCTGCAACAGATTTCTATGTGGATTCGTATTGCAATGTCATATTGCAGCTTGTCACAACTATGGCTTCAAAACAAAGTATAAACTCAAGAGCAAAACCAACAAAAGCCCAAACACATTGCAAGTTTTGTTTACCAATTCTAAATTGGAAGAATTGTCATTTGTCACAAAAACAAAGCATCCCAAACTAGGAATATAAGGCTACATGTTTAAAAATTAGGCAGCAGAAATTCATTAAATCCCAGTTTAGACCCTCCTGCGAAACACATCTGCAAAAATTCAACTACTTTAAGGGAAACAAACATGAAACACTCTTTAAATGATAGCTATAAATTTTTTATTCAACATCCCAGATGGATCATCACTGCTGTAGCTTCTATGAATCACAGATGAAGACTCAATACCACAGACATCTCAGTGACAGCAATTATTCTTTACAACACCTCATATTAAAGACTTCCAATAGGTCCCTAAAGGTCAGACCATTCATTCCGCTTCTAGTCACAATCAAATCAATGAAAGACAAGTTGTCTATATTAACATTCACAATTCCTGATACAAAACTTGTTTTGTTTATGAATGCAGCTCTGTATTATACTCCTCTCCAACAGATTCTGACATAATTTAGAGTTCAATTCAGGCCAAATGCGGAGATATATATATAAGTAGATATATATATAGAATACAATTTACATCATGTGCATAAAGCCTTCAGAGTTGATATAGCAAAAATTTTATAAGCGCACAAGCTATATCTAGTTTATAAAATCAATCAATCAATCAAGTAAAATACTTTATAAAAAGTCTCTGGCAGTTGATGAGTCAACTATCTCACCAGAAACGTACTAATCAACTGACTGTTTTTTGGAACATTCAAGGCACATAAAAGTAACTTTTAATTGAACCAGAATGGATGTCAGTGAAGCATACGGAGGAAATATGGAAAGCTCTAACGTTCTCTCTATAACTATATAAACTGTAGTTCTGTGTCAGACTGGAATTTCTTAACTCACTGCATCCTAGTTCCAGCAAGGATCAAGAGATGAAGATACATGAGAAAGTCAATTGGAAATAACATGCTCGCAGTATCAGGCAACCTGCAACTTAAAGACTTCTTGATATTTTTCAGGATTTTTCTCCTTTATTACCACTCTTTTGACTTTTTGGTATTATTTTATAATTTGTATGACTTTGAACATTTTAAACATTTCTAATGTAAAAAGTGGAACAAAGACAAGAATGTTGGGTGGAGATTTTCAGCTAATTTAACACAAAGTGTTAGCAGACACCTGATGATTTGGATAAAGCCAATAATATCTTCATAAAGTACAAGGCAACCCAACAACCTGTGGCTATTGTGAACTAAAACAGCAGGAAGAATTGAGCAGCAGAAGAAACAAGTTAGAAATAGTTATCTGTAGAAAAGAGCACAACACCCATCCTTCCAACACACTTTACAAATAGCTAAGTACTAGCCACCAGTCTGTTACCTTCCTCTTGTGTGTATATATGCAGAGCTATAGTGGGAAATGCACAGTTGTGATGCAGATTGCAAACTATCTGTTCAATGAAATATAAAACCTTTTGTTCACAAACAAAAACCATCTTGCTAGTGAATGCACTATATATACACCAGTTACACAGAAAAAAACAGCTCCTCCAAGCTTTTGGTGTTTCATTTTTAATTAATTTCTCATCAACTTAAAAAAACAAGCTATTACCACTGGACTTACCCATAATGGTTAATGCTGTAGCTTTTGTTAAATCTTCTTTCATTGATTCTATTATTTCAAGATTACCACCGTCCAAGCTGCATCTGTTTATGGTTCCATTTCCTGAACTGATCCAGTAAAGTTTGTTCTCCCCATAATCTATTGATAAACCTGTAATTAATGTACACAATGTAAGCCAACTGTGGCTTGAATAGGAGACTCACATACAGCGTTAAGCTGTTTCATAATAAAAGCATATATCAGAAAAAGAAGTTGAGAAAACCAAACAAACATGAACATTTCTGGTGAATGACACCATGCTTTTGAAAAGATTTGTGTCTTTTATTTCTACCAGTATCCACTGAAATCAATTTGAGACTACTGATGAATACACACTATCTGGCAATGAACAACTACTTGAAAGAACTGAGGTCCTAAGCGAGGTCATTAGCTTGTAGTAAATGCAAAGCAGAGCCTTTATTTGTGTTCTACAATTATGAATACACAAAACATAGCAAACAAGCTACTCTCTCTGATTCACAACTATAACAAAAATAAATTCCAGTCTTCTGCTTACATGCACTCTCTTCTACTTAGAATGCTGAAATACAAAACCTAAAATTAATTCTCAATAAATGTATTGTATAATTTGTAATTTTAATTCATAGTGAACTGACCTCAGCATGATCGCTTCTTTGAAGTTAGAAGCAAGAGAACTGTAGAAATACAAACACTTGCAAAATAACTTCCTGAATGAACAAAGCATATAATTTTCTGGAAGTGCAAGCATGAACTAAGAGATAGTGTATTGCAGACTTACATAATCCTTTAAAAACATTCAAGTAATTGTAGCACAAGATTTTCCACAGTGAAATAAATTCGGCATGGTGACAATACATGCCATAACAATTTGCTTTGGTACAAGGCTTTTCCCAGAACTCACGTTAGGTACCCAGCAGCAAGTTGCCAAAAACGACTGTATTTCACTCCATAGGTCAACCTCTAGCTTTTTTTTACTGTACTCTACTTCCATCCTCTAAATTGCTTCTCTGTGGAAAGGCAGATCTATTTTCAAAATCTTGACAGGAGAAAGCAGAGCCATGCTGAAATACTCACAGCCAGCATCATGTCACTACTCCTTTACTCACATTTGACATGTAGACCAAAAGGTGTCCACTTTCTAAGCCTTTGAAAAACACCTTTCCATTTCCTTCACAGTTACGGGTGTTTTTCCCCATCTCTACAACTGTTATCAATGAGAAGAAAACACCAACCTCTCAAAGGGATACAAGGATACGGAGTAGTGCCTCCAGGAGAGAGTGATCTTGTAGCATCCCTCCACAAACAGATGTTTTCATGCTTGTAAAAGTGCTGTTCAGTGAAAAGATGGTGCCAGACATTGGAGACCAGCAGCACTTCACAGAGTCATAGAATGGCTTAGGTTGGGAGGGATCACAGATCATCTAGTTCCTAACCCCCTGCCATGGGCAGAAACACCTCTCACCAGACTAGGTTTCCCAGAACCCCATCCAACTTGGCCTTGAACACTTCCAAGGAGGGAACAGACACAGCCTATCTGGACAACCTGCTCCAGTGCCTCACCACCCTCACAATGAGGAATTTCTTCCTAAGACCCAATCTACAACTACCCTCTTTTAGCTTGAAGCCATTCCCCCTTGTCCTATCACTACAGTTTCTGGTAAAAAGTCCCTCTCCAGCTTTCCTGTTACACCCTTCAGGTTCAGGATAGCTGCTATAAGGCCCCCTTGGGGGCTTCCCTTCTCCAGGCTGAACAGGTCCAATTCCCTCAGCCTGATTCACAGCAGAGGTTATGCAGCCCTCTGACTATTCTTGCAACCTCTTCTGGACTCACTCCAACAGTTCCATATCCTTCTCATATTAAGTACTCCAGAACTGGAATCTATAATCCAGACAAGGTCCTGCAGTTCTCGCAGTTATTGGCTATGAAGGTAATACACAACTAATAGAGGTTTCCATACTCTGAGATGGAGCGTGTGCTATTTGCTGTACCCCCTGACTGCTACCAGTCAGCCACTCACTGATTTCACATCAACAGATCTATTTATGGGGTTGCTGTGAATGAAGTCTACACAGAAATTACAGTGTTATCTTGTCAGATTTTCTACTTCTTCAGATATTAAACTGGTGTTTCTACAGATGACTATTTCAATTACACAGCAAGCAACTGACAGAATAACATTCCTGTCTCTTTCTACCCAAATCTGCTGAATTTTCCTTCCCAAAGTATTTTCCTATTGTGCTATTCCACTATTACTGATGTTTCATAAAACACATTATTCCTAACGTAGGTAGAGCATGCTTATTTCATTTTATTTTCCAGAAATTGTCTTGATTTTACTAATGAAAATAACTGATTTATTTCATATAATTATTACAGATACTCATGATGCATTATAGCATAGGTGACTGGCTTATGTCCCAAAAAGTCAAGATGCCATGGGGTATCTTGGATTCTGCAGTCCTGAAGTTAAGGGAAATATCTTGGCAGTATTTTTCATCTACTTACTTTTTAAATTACATATATTCCTGTAACTTTGTTTTTATATGTTGAAAAGTTCTTTAAAAATGCAGCGAAAGCTTCAGAAAAGTGAATATTAATAACATTAAAAATTAGAATTATTGTTATTATCAATTAAATGCTGGACACTGCTATTAGCTGGATTATATCTAATGTGGAATTTATTTTTCACAGTGCCTTGTGTTGGGTTTTTTTTAACTGTTCATAGTTGATTACGTTTCAGTGAAAAGCTAGTGCTTAAACCTAGGAAATCCTTAGACCTTTACCAAAAGCATGTAGGTACTTAACAAATAACTTTTTTTAAAACAAATTAATTTTCAGATTAAAATCTCAAATTCTAGTTTCAAGATTTTTAGTTCACATCTAGAAATATTTTGTTTGTAGACTATATTAATGGAAAACAATATTAAGGGATATTGAAGTAGAGAGTCAGCCAAAAAACCTAAACAAAGCCAGGTACAACAACAAAAAGGGCTGTATTATACTGATGAACAGAAAGGAAAACTAAGGGTATTCAGAAGAAAGAATTGAACACTATTACAAAACGTAACACAAATTAAAAAAAAAACCAACATAAAAAACAAATACAAACAATCACCACCCCCTCCATGTATAATAAGGGATTCTTCTGAACATAGCTGAGCGATCCACTTTGTCACTAAAATTACAGTACTCTACAGTATAATAACTGCTGTTTTCTTAAGAACAATCCAGTGGACACATGGCTTGTATACTTAGATTTTTATAGCAAACAACTACTTAACAAGACACCAACCATCAAATTATCTGCCTCACAAAGTATAAAATGAAGCTCTAATTCTAAATCCCCAAGAAAACAGATTAATGGAACTCTAGTGACTAGTTCCTTTGTCAACAGATCTATGTGTCCGCACTTTAGCCCATTAGAACTGCAGAATGGACTAGCAAATCTTAAAGTAAAAATAAGATCATCTTTCATTGTAAATTATGCATGCCAGGAGGATGAGGCCAGGCTCTTCTGAATGCTGTGGCAGGGGGATTGGACTAGATGATCGTTTTAGGTCCCTTGTGATCCCTAATGATTCTATGATCTCTGGACTACAGACTGTTGGTGTTAATACAAGATATTTCAAATGAAATAGTCTCTGTCTTCTGGTAGAATTCAAACCAATGAAAAAAATAATGTTGATAAAAAAAAAAAAATCCATCAGTCTACTTGAGGTCACAGACTGGAAAACTATCCTCATTCTTCAAATTCAGAATTACATCTCAGGAAGTCTAAAACCTCCACCAATTATCACGGCATCTAATTGTAATAGGCCATATACTTGGGTTTTTCAATAATCCACTTGTGAACTTCTGCAACAATGCCCAAACTACAGGTTCAGTTATGGACAAAGACAGGTACTTGAAAACAAAATACTAAATTAGGGTATTAATACTCTGGCTTTTCACTGTTTTGTTGTTCTGAGCATGGGACTGACTTACACTAATGACAAGAATAGCAAATCATTAAAACAGGCACTATGCATCTATTTGAATTTCGATTTTGATGTTGGAAATGTAATCTCCAGTGCATCTGGTCATTTTTCCACAAGATATGCAAGCTGATAGGAAAAATGAGCCAAGGTATGCAACAATAAAAAATGCAGCAAGAGACAGATACAAACTCTACTTTTCTTTTACACACACAGAGTACCTACATACTTTATGATTTAACACACCTTCACAGGCTGTAAGGAAGGGAAAATCAATTAAATCTCTATGGTCTCCTTATTAAGCCATAGGTCTCATTATTATGCCATAAGAACATTAAAACTGGAGTATAACATATTTCAAGTGATTTTTATGAGATCTCAAAGGTGTTCACAATTAATCCAGCACTACTGTAAGAAAACAAATTGTCTCGCTGCTCTCTGATGAAGTAAAAAGCTTAGGTTGCAGTTGTCATCTCTACAAGGCTTGCAGGAATGTTTAGCAGCCAGAATAATCCATTTGACACCAGTGAGACTGTTCATGTCCATGAAGGAAGACATCACCAAACCCACATGGATTTGCTCATGCAGCCTTTTACAGTACTGATAAAGGTACAAAAATCCCGAACAAACAAGAAGTACTTACTGTTCTACCATGTATCTTGTTCAGTGCAAGGTTGCACACAGCCCTAATTAATATTGTTGTAATATTATTAAATATGCTTATGTTTCACCTTCAAACTAGTAGGTTATATTACTCTTTTTCCTCCAGATAAATAAAAAACCTGTTTCTTAGAGTAGATAGATTATCAAGTCAGCAACAAAACAGTTACCAAATCATTGCTATAAAATTATTTGCATTTTGTGTCTAAAACGCGTGCCCATGTTGCTCTCAGTTAAATGATTCAATACATTTGACATATCTAAGGTATCTGTGCTTCTGCTTGCTTAATGAATTCAGTAACCAGAACCAGTACATGGTTTAGAATATAGTCACTATGCATGGACCATCAATAAGGCAGCAATAACTGATACCACAAATGTGACACTCTAAAAAGTTTTACTACAAAAGGAAAGACACCTGAATGAAAACAGTGTTAATTTTTTCCAGGAAGTTGCATAATTTCTCACTAATTACTTGAATTCTCAAATAGTAAATCTGAGGCTAAGTGATTCTATGGAATATATGTTCCAATCATTGTTCCTTCTTGCGTGTTAGAATTGGAGAGCAAAACTATTGTCTGACCATGCAGCTGAGACTCTGATGTGGAAGGATCTACGTTTCCAAAGTATTCTCTTGCATATATATCCTTAAAAAAATTAAATCCCTGCTCTCGACATTTTTTTACCCATGATCTAAAGATTGAAGAATACATATGGGCTTCTCTTTAAACATTAGTCAACTGTAATCCTCCAAGGTGGAAATAGTACACTCAACCCACTACACTAGATTTCAATTAGAAGGGGCCATAAATATCTCAAATGGTAAAACACAAAACTGCATCACTTTTATGCAGACCTGTTCTTATCACTGTTATATAGTGAATGATAAATATCAAGTTAAATAGCATTTCAAGACAAGATCCATACTGAAGCACTGTCAAAGAGGAACAGGAAAAAAAGGTATTTACCAACAGGATCTTTTTGATTCTGAAAGAGTATTTTGCTGTTGCTGCCATCCATGTTTGCCATGTTAATTGTGTTCCCATCCGTCCAGTAGAGCTTACTGAAGAAGAAAATAAATTTATTTAAAATGTTGCTTTGCGTGCACAGTACAGTATTTTATATGCATCAGGAACAAGAACATTTCTAGTTTAAAGCAGGCAAAACATAAAACTAGTGATTAACTGATTTAATCAACAATAAGATTTGCTAGGAAAGCAGTTAGAAAACAGAAAGGGCAAACATAACATCTGAAAGGAGAAGAAATCTGATGAGCTTTACTACAGTTTATTTATTAAAACCAGATATCTTACCCTTTTACTGGGTGAACTGCAAGACACTGGGGTTTATCGATTCCATGGATGATTGAGGTTTTCAAGGAACCGTCTAAGTGTGCCACGTTAATTTGTGTTTCATCAAATTCTGAGCTAATCCAATATAAATTACGTGATATCCAGTCCACTGCAAGACCTCTGATACTCTGAATATCTGCAAAAAATAAAACCTGCTGTTTTGATTTTCTCCCTGGATTATTCTCAGACTAATCATCAGACAGATGAGGAATTCATGCAGTGTATTTTTCTACTTAAGAAAGCATTTATTACTCAGTGCACTATTAAAAACTGGTTTGCATGGGGTTTTAACAAGGGATGATGATGAATGAGTTAGCCTCCACTAGGAAGTTCAACAATCTTATTTCATAAATGTAAATATCATTCACTGTGTAGGATGAAGTTTCATACTTTCTTGGTGAGTTATGTCACACATTCTAAAACAAAACTAGGTTGCAGTTTCAAAGTCTTCTTCATTCTTTAGCACCAGAGAGCCTCAGTACAGAATATCTGAATTAACCCCCCTGATCTATGGCACATTAACTAGCCACATCACTGATGAAGTCTTTTGGGTTTATTTATGACAATTTTGAAGACTTCAACTTCCTTCCCAATGGGATGAAGTGAGTGGCTGTGTGAGGTTTAGCTGCTTCCTGAGGTTACACACTCCACCACCAGTACTACCCGAGGTAGAAAAATATGAAAAAGATAGAAAAATATCTTAGCAAGATCTGGCCTAAAAAAAAAAAAGTGAATATATCACAGAATCACAGAATTGTTGATGCTGAGATCATCAAGTCCAGCCCATGGGCTAGCATCACCACAACAAGCTAGGTCATAGTACTAAGTGTATGTCCAGTCTGTACTTAAACACCTCCATGGATGGCGACTCCAACACTGCCCTGGGCAGTCCATTCCAATGTCTAACCACCCTTTCTGTGAGAAAGTGCTTCATAACATCCAGCCTAACCCTCCCCTGGTGCAGCTCCAGGCCCTGCCCTCTCATTCTATTACTAGTTGCCTGGGAGAAGAGCCTGACCCCCAC
>VZRI01009648.1:33925-63468 GCA_013397515.1 Upupa epops
TCTGCACCTTTTTAACGTCTCCAGGGGGGCAACTCCACCATCTGCCTGGGCAGCCTGCCCCAATCCCTGACCACTCTGACAGTGAAGACATTTTTCTTGACATCCAATCTAAACCTCCCCTGGCACAACTTGGGACCATTTCCACTTGTTCTATCACCAGTGACTTGGAAAAAGAGCCCACCTCACCTTTCTACAACTGCCTTTCAGGCAGTTGTAACAAGCTCCTTTTCTCCAGAGTAGACATCAGTTCCCTCAGCTGCTCTTCATAAAACCTGTCCTCTAGGCCCTTCACTGCCTTATTGCCCTTCTTTGGACTCACTTCAGCATCTCGATGTCTTTCTTGTATGAAGATAAATCACTCAAAGGCTTTAAAAGACTTTGAAGCACAAAGATACCATTTTAGGGTCAAAAATCACTGAGTTACAGGTTATTGGAAGCTGACTGACTAGATGGCAGGAGCACGGCTGTTACTGTCCCCCAGCTCTGTAGTTTCTTGTAGACAATGATCAGGAACTGTCAAAGTTAGAACACTAAGTTAAGACAAAGGAAAGACTGCTTTTATAATTTCTAAAATGAAAATGGAACCTTAACGAGGTGAAAAGTAATCCAATTTATATTTCAAAAAGATTGTCTACGTTTTGCACAATTTCTAATACATAAACCAATCTGGCTGTTGGTTTTGAAGTTACAAGAACCTATAAAGAACATTATGATTAAATCTCAAAGTAATGTTTTGGTTTTTTTAAATTACCTTAACATCAAATAGGCAAGAACTTTTCTCACATGCATCTTAAGCTACATTTCTGTTTTAAAAGTTATTTATTTTAAACAGCTGGCAATCCAGGCCTCAACAGAATATTGTTACAAAACCGTGCTATGAAGTTAAATGTTTTTCATGTTTTAATTACAAAAGAGCCCAGTGGTACCAATTTATGTTATATTCAGCGGTTATTATACTGCTTGTCCTGATTTTTAGTCTATAAAAATTCAGTCTGCAAGACGAAAAACAATACCACGGCCATGTTTGGATTTTATTTAAATTCAAAGTGGTACCCTTGAGAAATGCAAAAGAACAGGGAATGTGTGAGGAATTCACAGCTTTCTAACTGTTTTCAAGCTGTGATCCCTCCAGTACACTATATTTACTCCTCTCATCACTATCCTCAGTAGTACACCTCATGCTACAACAGTACAACTTTTTGTGCCTAAAATAGAAGACCTCATTCTTTGCAGCAACTAGATTTTTAAAGTAGCATAGCAGTTGAGAAAACATTCTTCCTAGAAGATTTGTGCGGTTATGTTAGTGGCATTCCTGACACACAGCTTTGAATCTGTGAAGGTGGGTAGGTCTCAAACTAATATTCCTGAGATGTGACATCATTCTGCATTGGGTCCTGAAGACTTCCGCAATCCTTTTTGTTTTACTGACAGATGAACCTGTCATCTCTACAAGTTAGTATCTCACCACACTTCACTACCTTAAATAAGCATCTGTCCTAGATTAGCTGAAATGACATTTATTTAGTTCTTCTCTACTTTATTTTAATACCTACAGAGCTGTGACTATATATTGTTTGTCCTTCAGTGCTATCCTTACACTGACATTTTGCAAGGCAAATTTACTGTTAGTTTTATTTTGTGATTCTAAAGTGCATAGGTTTTTTTTTATTGCAATATTGCTAAAAATTAAAAGCAAAACCCAAGAAGTAATCACACCACAGCATCAATGTCCTCTATCTCCAGCAAAGCCAGCTACTGGAGACTTGTAGAAAAAAAACTGCTTCCATTGAAAGACAATCCACACAGAAGGAGAATGTTTTCTGTATCAGAAAATAAAAGTTGCAATTATACAACGTGATATTTGGACTTTTTAATTCTGGCAAATAACAGCTGAAAACTCTTCCACAGCTTATACTTTGCTTTGAAGACAAGGTACCTAAGACTAAGGAATTTTGACTAATGTCTTCCTCGGCAACAGTCTCTCAAAAGACGTTGCTTGGCCCCAACCCAAATAGAAAATAGTTTTCTTCTAACAACAAGAAATTACTAAAGGGGTCACTACTGCTACACTGAAAGCACCAAATACAGAACACACATCCTCACATCCAAATGCTAAGAATGTTATTAATTGTTAAAACAAGCAAAAGCCACTAAGTGAAAGGTGTAAGCAGAGACGTATGTTTATTCCACCCACATTTTAGGGTTGTGGGTATACATAATCTTTTGTACAAAAGTCAAACAGCTTTCTTAGCACAATACCCTGACCTACAAAGTAAATTCTCCCAAGAGAATTATTTCAAAAAGTGAAAAAAGCCCAAAGAACTTTATTACTACTAAAAAAACCAGGAGGCATTCTTTCTTAATATAAGTTCATTATTGCTTTAAAATAAAACCATCAGACAAATGTACCCTGACACCATATGTCACATATTGCAGGGCAGATGAGGAGCTGTTCATTACAACTGTTCATCACCATTGTCATCTTGATTAGACTCACGAACTACCAGTAAGTTGAATTCGTTGTTCTCCTTTTTTTCAACACAAATCATTTGACTAGTAGTGTGCAGGCATAATTTTACTTGCTGGTATTCATTTACATTACAGCTACATGCACAGTCTTCTATGTATAAGTAATGTGGAAGTCAGAACTGGGTTCTAAGTTACAAAACCGTACACAAGCGTTAGAACCTAGTATCACACAATCACAGAACTAGTGAGGCTGGAAAAGACTTCTGAGATCAAGTCCAGCCCATGGGCTAACATCACCACAATAAGCTAGGTCATGGCACTAAGTGCTATGTCCAGCCTGTCCTTAAACACCTCCATGGATGGTGACTCCACCACTGCCCTGGGCAGTCGATTCCAATGTCTGATCACCTTTACTGTGAGGAAGGGCTTCCTAATATCCAATGTAAACCTTGCCTGGACTTGACCTCTCATCCTGTGGCTAGATGCCTGGTAAGAGAGCCCGACACCCTACCTGACTGCAACTTCTCTTCAAAGCATGATAAGGCCCCACCTGAGTCTCCTCCAGGCTAAACAACCTCAGCTCTCTCAACCTCTCCTCATCAGACTTTACTTCTAGTTCCTTCACCAGCCTCGTTGCTCACCTCTGGACCCACTCATAAGTCTGGACCTTTTATTGAGAAGAAGCAGCCCTGGATGTGACTAAAAATAAAACTTCATGTCTAATATTATGAAATCACATGTGATTGAATTTTATAATAGTTGTTATTACAATCAACTTTTTGGCAGAAGAGCTGAAATTCATCCAGGGAGCAGGGAACACACTATAACTAATTAGGAGTCACCCTCCAGTGGCACTTTTTGCTTTCCTATATTAACATACAAATTAAGTCACTGTCTTTTTTTTATAGCTCAGAATAAAAACACATATTCCGTTTACTTTTAAGGCTTTGTAGCTTGTAAGGCACATCCCAAGAGATTCTACAGCTAAAATCTACAGCTGATATGGCCAAGATATGTTGATGTGTCCTATAAAAACAGAACTTAATTCAGTTGGTGGTACTTCAACATGTCAGAATGATACGTTTAACTCAAAATTAACAGTAATGGTAAAAATATTCATATACACTTACATAAGTGAAGTATGTGTATGTGTGTATGTATTCACATATTAACTATCATTTAATGATGGCTTGTTCTGCTCTGGATGATCTGCTTTGCTGTTTTCAAATAGTCCATGACTTATTGATGAAAAAATACAGAGACCTAATTCTTCCCTTCAATATCTGATAATTACTAAGAGAAAAATTGTTACACATGTATAGGAAAGCTGCATTGAAGAGATAGACTGTCTTGAGATCATTGACATTCCCGTTGAGGTTGAGAGGTTCTGAGCTCTATTCAATACTCTAATGTATCCCTTGCCAAAACCCGATTTAGAAATGATTGGTAATATGAAAAGTATGTCTTTTTGTCCTATACACGGGTTTGCAACTAACTTATTTTCAACCACAGTATCATCATATTTGTAGCAAAAAATTTCCCAAGCCAGGCATACAGGGCCTTTGAGGAGCTCTACTTTTAAAAGACAGAGATAAGAACAAAAGCCCTAATTAAGATTATCTTTATGATGGTAGAAGTGAAGATAACTGCTAGGAATAAGAGGAATATTGCCAATTATCAGCACTGTGCAAAGTAGTGTTGATTCATCTGTCCTCAACTGGACAGCAGCTGGGGATAAAAGAGAATATTTCGGAAGGCTGAAAGATCTCCAGTGATGCTACCAAAAGGTAGGTATCAGGTTCAAATCACAGCAAAACATGCTATGCCCCCTGTAATTAATTTGGATTTAGCTGTTGTTTATGTTCTTATCAACAGGCTATATATTGCCATAAATTAAGCCAGAAAATGTAGAGTGGAAAACAATTTTACACTAGCTAAATCAAATCTCACAGTATCACAGTATCACAGTAATAATGAGACTGGAAAAGACCTTAAAAATCATCCAGTCCAACCTAAAACCAACCAAGTGAACCTAACATCTGACATCTAGATCATGCCACTCAGCTCCTCATCCAGCCTAACCTTGAACACCTTCCAGAGATGGCAACTCGACCACCTCCATGGGCAGCCTGTTCCAAAATCGGATTACTCTTTCAGTGAAAAACCTCCTCCTAATGTCAAGTCTAAACCTCCCCCCGATGTAGCTTAAGACTGTGACCCTTTGTCCTGTCTCCAGTGTCCAGGGAGAAAAGACCGACCCCCACCTGACTACAACCACCTTTTAGGTAGTTATAGACAGCGGTAAGGTCACCCCTGAGCCTCCTCTTTTCCAGGCTAAACAGACCCAGCTCCATCAGCCTCTCCTCGTAGGGCTTACCTTTCAGGCCCTTTACCATTCTAGTTGCTCTTCTCCGGACTTCTTCCAGCACCTCGACATCCTTCCTCAACTGAGAGGCACAGAACTGAGCACAATACTCCAGGTGCAGTCTAACCAGTGCCGAATACAGAGGAAGGATAACCTCCCTGTCCCTGCTGGCCACGATTCCTGATACAGGCCAGGATGCCATTAGCCCTCTTGGCCGCCTGGGCACATTACTGACTCATGTTAGTTTGCTGTCCACTAGTACCCACAAGTCTCTTTCTACCTGAGTACTCTGTATTTGTAATCCTCATGGAAGTCATAAATACAGTTAGTACCCTAGAAAACTAGTAGGTATGCAATAACGCACTACTCTGTGATTTCTTCCTTGGTCCTCAAGAACCTTAACACATATGACCACTGAAATAAAATCTTACCTTTCCTGACTAAATATTAGTCATCTAAATGATATATTCAGTATTCAGTGATAAAATCATTACAGTTTTTTATCTATGTGATAGATATTGTAAATCTGTCTCAAGGAACTGAGTTTTAGCAGGTTCCTGCAGTTTTCATTGAGAATTAAACAGAGTATTTCATTAAACCAAACAGATTAAATCTGGTCGGTTTTCATTTTCAAGATTAATATTGCTTTATCTTAAGCTGTAGTAGTTGAAGGTTGTTAAATATGCAACTGCTGTTGGGCTATACTAATGACAAAGCCTACACACTCATTTTACAGTAGTGTTCTTGCATATATAAATGTTATATTACAGAAGCTGGTAAAATTTTTAAGTGGGAAATATATACTGATGACTATACACACAGATCAGAATGGGAAAGTTACAAAATAATCTATCAAGGAACAGTTAAAGCATTTCCTATTCTTTAATTATGATATGTAATTGTAAACTTCCACAAAAATATGAGTTTTGATGTTTCCTGAGGTTTTGAGCTCCAACCTCATGCCTCCAGCAGGTTGAATTCATTCTCCCATGAAACACATGTGGTGTTAATTTGAAATACATAAATGCTGTTTTAAGCTAAAAGCTGTGAAGTGAACAGAATATGCTGAATATGCTTTAGAAAAAAACATCAGTTTATGGACAATGGCAGGTGCTGTTAGGTGAAAAAGCAGCAGTGTGCAGTGGTGGGAACTAACTTTTAGGATCCTAAGAGTGAGCAAGAAGTTTGAGAAGCAAATAGAGACAGACAACTGAGTAAATCAGACAAATTATAGCAGGAAGTGAATATTTACAACTAAAATATGCGTACAGTTTATTTCACAGAAAGGTTCTTGCTCTGGAGGGAAGCAAAAGAAAAACAGCTAACACTGTTTTTTACTCTTATCAGATGTGTTACTCCAGTAAAAAAAAAAAAATAAGATGGAAACCTTTCCAAATAAATGTAATTCTACACTATATTTGTAAGAAATCAGGAACAGATGTACAAACGGGCAACGTACAGAAGCACTGATTCTATCGCCATCTGTGCAACAGTACTGCTGAATATCACAGAATCACAGATTGGTTTAGGCTGGAAGGGACCTCAGAGATCATCTAGTTCCAACCCCTCTTCCATGGGCAGGGACACCTCACCAGAACAGGTTGTCCAGAGCCCTATCCATCCTGACCTTGAACACTTCCAAGGAGAGGGCATCCACAGCCTCCCTGGGCAACATCTTCCAGAGCCTCACCATTCTCACAGTGAGGGATTTGTTCCTAGGACCTAAAATTATCGAAATATACCCTTAGCAAGCATAAGTTCTACAGTCTATACCTCTGCAAGTCCTACTAATGCAACCAGTTATTCACATTCTGGAATCTGCTTATCACAAGTCAGAAATGACGACCATTTCCCATCAGAGAGGGGTGTGCTAGTACTACTACTGTTTGTCTGTCAGTCTCTCATTAGAAGGATTTTAAATTACCCATACAGTTAGTGAATGAAAATGACAAGTAGAATCACACAGGCAATCCACCAGCTCTTTCCTGTATTTACCAGTACAATCAGACGGGTACAAATCTTTTTTACTTTAGGGGTACTTCTTCAGAACTAACGTAAGACAACTGAGAATCTTCAGTTCAAGACAAATTCGTATGTAGATAGTTATATGTTAAAAGAATACTCCCCCTTCCCCTCATAGGAGTAATAACTTATTATGGTTCATAAAGAATCACCTTGTGGCTGACGACTCGGATGATATATCTGAAGATCAAATGGCTGAGCGCTTGTTTTTTGTATGACACTGACATTTTGGCCAGTCCATTTATTAGCTTTTGCAAGTGTATTGGTCCGCCAATCTGTCCAATATACTTCACTCCCATACAAAGACACAGCAAAAGGGTGTGAGAGATATTCATGACCACGTATAATCTCTATCATGCTGCTCCCATCATACAGTGCAGAATAAATGGCATCAGATCTACAAAAAACCCCAAAATTTCAGATTACATAAACATAAAATAAAAGTCACACGACCATTATGACATTGGTTCAAAATGTAAAAAAACCCTAACTCTCACATAGTGCTAAGACCAAAGAATGTTTATGGTGTGATAGTTAACTTCAGAGAGGACTCGATTCACATTAACGCCAAGAGAGACATAAAATACAGCTTTGCTTGCATGCTTTTTTTTTACATTCAAATTTACCTCCATGCTGTTAAAATAGAGCATGAAAATCAGTTTCTATTCAGATGAATTTACAGGAAAAATAATGAAATAGATTGGGTTTTCAATGTGAAAATGTCAAGGAAGACAAACGAGCAGCTGTCTAAGGTACAGGGAGCCTAAAGCCATGGATGATAGCACAGATAGCTTCATGGTCCAGGGTCCCATTCTGCTGCCTGTGAGCAGAGTGAGCACTGGGGATGCCAGTCAAGTTCAACTAAGACTCCATATCACCTGAAATGTTTGTGGTGACAAGACAAGATCTAGGCAGGATATCATCCTGTGTGGTGGGATCTGGACAAATAGGCCCCATTGTCAGGCAGGGCTGTGGCTGGGCTGAGGAATGGTGTTCCAGTGGTGTCATTCAAGACAGGGCTGAGCAGACCATGGACCATAGGCAAGTTGTGTGTGGGAAGATATCTTAAAAGCCTGGTCAGGGCTTGTCAAAAACATGATGAAGTCTTATAGTAAAAAGTCATGTGTGTAAATACTTTATGCCCATAATGCACGTAACTGCATTCTTACAAGGCAGTTGACATTTCTGTATGTAAGGATTCATAAACAGATGAGAATTGTGTTATCACTTTACCTGGCATCTGTCCATACTATTCTTTTCTCGAAGTGATCTACGGTGAGGCCATTAGGCCAGGCTCCAGTATCCATGTCTTTATATATGATCTTCCTTTCCGCTCCACTCATAGAAGCGGATTCAATACGGGGAAAATTTGCATCCCAGTCTGTCCAAAATAGAATTCTGGCGAGAGGAAAAGAAAAAAGAAAAGAAATAAAGAAGATTAAAGTGTGAGGAACAATCTGAAATAGTTCAGAAAGACAATAGTTGGATAAAAGTTCAAACATACATGTTTTAAATGAAATGAAGAAACATAAATTAATTTGGTTAACCTCATAAATTCCTGGAAGAACATAACGTGGAGGTAATCTTCATTATTAGTGTTAGAGAAATCATGAACTCAAAGTTTTTTAAAAACTAGAAGCTTTTTCATATCCATTAATACAAGTAACAGCTGTCTTGTCTTCCTTCTATAATTAGAAATCCAGCTCATTAGAACAAATTTATAATGAGAGCCTCTGAAAGCAATCCACTGATGAGGAGGACAGGGAGAGGAGAAAGGGAAGAAAGGTGATTTGAGGTAGAAGAGATTAAGGAAGAGGCTAAAGTTCCTTGTTAAGTACTAGAAGCAGCATCACCATAAGTCCCAAAATACACAGTGATTCTAGTTTAAGTTTTCAACAATACACAAACTTTTTAAATTATTTGTTAAAGAATCTATTTAACATGAAAACTTCTACTTAGCTGTAAAGAGCTATTTACAGACCACAGAAGAACTGTTGACAAGTCACACAGGATAGCTTCAGGCCTGAACTTATATTCTAATAAGGCCCCTCTGTTTAGTTCCTGTGCCCAATAGTACATGCAGAACTAGAAATACAGGGTATAAAATCATAGAATCATTTAGGTTGGAGAAGATCTTTAACATCAGTGACTCAAACAGGTAACCCACAACTGCCAAGTCACCACTACACCATCTCCCTAAGTGCTGTGTCTTTTTAATAACTCCATGGATAGGGACTTCACCACAGACCAGGGCAGCCTGTTCCAGGGCTTGACAACCCTAATGCCCAAGCTAAACTGGCCATGGTGCAACTTAAAGCCATTTCCTCTTGTCGTGTCACTTGGGAGAAGAGACTGACCCCAACCTTGCTCCCTAGTACCATCATTAGGGTAGAATTTAAGCTGAGAACCTCCTTCAACCTGCTGATCACACTCTTCTTCATGCAACCCAGGATACCACTGGTCACAAGAGCAAATTGCTGGCACATAGAGAAGCTGTTGTCCTTCAGACTCTCAGGTCCTTCTCTACAGAGCTTTATCCAGCATGTAAACCATCTACTTTTAAAGATCAGCGTTCATTTATTAATATTTATTTTTAAAATCCCGATGTCCTGTTCTCATGAGTGCTCAAAGATTTTATTCTTTCCTCACTTGAAACAACACACAGCATAAAATTGTTTCTCGCTTTTTAAGAAAAGCTGATTAAGTTTTCAGTTTCAGGAAGAGTGGTGATTTGACTGGGGTTTTTTTTCCACCCAACAATTTCATTTGGAAAAGTTATCTGCCAATTCTTCTGCCAACAGGATGCCTCTTAAAGAGTCTTATAGATAAACAAGGCATTCCATAAATGAGCTTTCCAGAATCTGAATTCAGAGGACTTACTCATTAAAGCACACAGTTCCCAATTCAGAATTTAGGTCCAAGAGGGCCATCACAGCCCAGAATCTGGGACCTTTATCCCCTTTTATTTTTATGTCTGCAGCTGTTTTTCTGAAATAAATACTCAGTGAAGACACATGACAGACCATAGCAGCTTCCTAAACAAAATTAAATATCATGACTCTGCAAGCTCTTTGTCTTTTATATTATTTTTGGTCTCACTGAATTTGTTTTGATTTTGGATTTCTTCTCTCTCAAAGAATAATAATTACGAGGATGTAGCTATTGCCTATTATCTTTTGGCTTCTCTAAGAGGATCCAACTACTCATGAGATTTCTGTAATGAGTCTGCAATTTTCTACAGCTTCAAAACACTACTATAACTTCAAGATTCCTAAGTTTTTATACTAGTAGACAAACTTCAAATCAAAATCAGAACTGACACCCAGCTAAACAGAGAGTTAAGAGTTCTACTATGAAGAGCTTTACTTCCCTTGCACTACTTTAATCTACTGACTTAAACTGTAAAGTAAGTGGTATGTGGGGGTCATTTTTGCTTTGCCAAAAATTAAATGGAATTGTCAGATTGATTTGTATGTTTGATGATTGCCAAAATTATACTTTATTGGAAAACAGCTTTTATTATACTCAGCATATTTCCAAAATAAGACAATATTTACATTTAAACATATTATTTTTAAACACACAATTTTGGCCAATGTTTAATGATTTTGTTTGATATTGTGTAAACATTCCAGTATTGAGTAAAAATTAATTAGAACAGGCGTTATAAAAAATACATATTTATGGTAGTAGGATGAATCTACTACACTGATTAATTAATAATATTGCAGTTTAGAGAATATCACTTATGAATAAGTAGGACAAAATGCTGAGAGAATTTGGCAACCATTAACACTACAGGAAAGATGGAGGAGCAAACACAAAATGTGAGATTTACTTCACTCAAACTTTAGTCTTACAGTAACATCTATGCTATACTTCTATCATGCCACTAAAAAGAATCTATCTTTAAAGTGACATGAATTCCCTTGGCAATACCTACATCTGTCTATTATCTGCACAGGAAGGTTAGACAAGTGGCTCTAGTTACTGTCATCCACATAAAAAAAGGATTAAATTAAACCATTGCATCACAAGGGAAGTAATTTGCTATAAAATAGATACTGACTTACCTTTTCTTATCTCTTTACATTAAACATTTTAATCATGGATTGTATTTCATTCATTAACTCTGAAAGATGTGAGGATCTATAACTCACAGCAGAAAGGAAATCAGACAATCTCACATTTAAATTTCTATCTTCTAAGTACTTCATAGCAGAAGAATGATAATTACCCATATCTGGGATCCAGAGCAATAGCCCTTGGATGTTCCATAGCTCCAGCTATTAATGTTGTTCTCAAAGTGCCATCTAGTTTAGCTACTTCAATTTGGTCCAAATTGCTGTCTATCCAGTAGATGTTTCCTGCAATCCAATCTACAGTAAGACCTTCAGGTGTGGCCAAACCATGCTGTACAACCACCTCAATAGCACTAACACCTTAAAGAAAAAAAAAAAAAGGGGGAAGAGAAAAAGAGAGTATTAAAGAACTAATAGAGAGTCTGATAAAGTGAACATGGACTTATGAGTCTATCATATGCTCTTGGGATTGTGTTGTTGAGTAATTGGATTAATGATAGTGGAAGACTGTCATAAATAACTACACCTCTAGCAGTATACAAATAAACATCATTCTACAGCGATTGACACTTGGGAAGAAAAGCTCTGCAAATTTCCATAGCGATCCAAGATCTCACACAGAGCACACAGGAGGCATATATCTGCCTGATTGCCTTGACCAATTTGGCAGCATCTGTGAAGGGCATGTTCATGGTTTTCTTCCCAGTGACCAGACATAATAGACAAAACCCATGCAACTTTATTTCCGCTCTTTCTCAATCAGAAAACTAAAAGATTGTGATGAAGGCAGAAATGGCAGGGAGATCTCTATTTGGACTACATGCTTTGGAAAGCTGTACAATAAACATCTTTATTTGGTTGCTTCAAATTTATGTGCTTAATTCATACTATTACTGTCTAACAGCTCTTCCCAACCAAATACTTCCTGTGCCGTAGGAAGTTTTTCCACACAAAGGGCAACCACAGAAGAACTGTCTGCCCTCAGGACATCCAGGAAGGCAGAGAGCTTTTTGTAGATGCAAGTCAGCTGCAAGATAGAAGGAAATGATTGGATTTTTTAAATCTAGCACAGAAGTCAAAGGGATTGTGGTACAGACTAATTGTATTATCACTGTACAGTCACTGAATACAGACAAGAGACTGCATCCTTGATTTCATACAAACTCAACAACCATTAATGAAAAGTAGTATGTCATGACTGTGTTAACATAGAATCACAGACTGGCTCATATTGGAAGGGGTCTTAGACTCTCAACTAGACTTGGTTGCTCAAGGCCTCATCCAACCGGGCCTTGAACATCTCCAGGTAGGGGGCATCTACAGCCTCTCCAGGCACTCTATTCCAGAGTCTCTCCACTCTGGAATAGAACCTACTCTCCTTCAGCTTACATAATTATTTTTCCCAACCAGATTTGTGAATAAAAAAATTACTCACAACTATCATCTGCTATACTAATAATAAGAAAAAAAACCCAGAAAGCAAAACCCAAATGTGTTGGGATAATATTAGCACAGGAATGCACAGAAACAAGTTAAACATGCTTGTGGCTGCTAGCTCATACAGGAATGAAGGCACCTGAATATACGCTTCAATGAAGAACATTTTGTAGAAATCTGATTTTATTATTATCTAATTGATTATTAGAAATACTAAGATTATATCAAGTCATAGGCCACCAGGGCAAAAGTGTCTTTCTCAATGCTACATGATTACGAAGCAAAATCTTTCACCGAGCAAGAGCAGATTATTGACCAGGCATCTGGCAAATATTTATTCATATTTAATAAGATAAATGTAAATTAAAAACACTTAAAAATAAAATCAAAATTGCACTCATTGGACCAGGATGAAATATCAGCCCTTTGCATTTGCCATTTTTTGTGCACCTACAGCAAAAGGAAACTTTTCTAAGATAAGGTCTTTTTCTAGCTCTACATCAAGTCCAATCTAGATATATACCTTTTAAAAGGCAGAATGGTGTCATACGTTCTGCTTCTCTGAATGACAACTTCAAATTTATCAGGCTAAACACCCTGTAACTGCAACATGGTTAAGAAATGAAAGAAGAAATTCATACCTCCAGTATCAGACAGCTTGCCTCTGTAAATTTTGTCCTCTACCACATCTGTCCAGTAAAGCAAACTCTGACTGAAATGAAAATCGAGTGCTATTGTATTTCTCAGACCGGGAACTAAGAGGCTGTAGTCACGTTTGTGAAGATCAATTTTTCTGATCTCATGTCGAATGGAAAAAATTATGAAAGCTTCAAATGGATCTGGAAGGAGAAGATTATACATTTCAGAAGAACGATACAAGAAGATGCTGTTACAAGGTACTCGAAGTGACAAGAACAACCTAATACATTATCAGGAGAAACAGATGATTAAAACAATTCATCTTCTGATAAGGAATCTTTCAAATATACTTGCAGCCCCACAGACCTCCTTTCTCCTTTCTCACATTATCTTTGATCACAACTAGAGATATTAAACATTAAATTGGGAATATCAAATTCAACTGTTGAACCATGTTTTGTAGCTCTACCACAAGGAGTTTATAATTAGAGCTTTAAAGCATCACATTATCAAAATTAAAATCTAGTTTACAAAGTTTCAGAAAAAAACCGAACTATTAAGTTGTACTGTGTTTCAAATGCTGTTTAATTGAAACAATTTACTGAAATATATAGATGATACACCTTTTGAATATCTACATACCTTGTGTCTTCAACCAAAGTGCTTAAAAACACAAAAGTAAGGAAGGCTTATTGATATACCTCTTCATAAATCCACCTAAAACTAAGGTTCCCCTTCTCTTGTTATTCTATTAATGGTAGATTATTTCTGCCCATGGGTTTATACAAAATGACACAGAGCTTTTACAAATATTTACATATAGGTCAATCACTGTAGCAAATGAATTTTTATTATGGTTCTTACACATTGTAGATTACAAAAGGTTTTTCAAACAAGTAGTTGCTTTAATAAAACAAGTAAGACTGTTGAATCATTACATTATAACCCCACGAGTTCTTTCTCAGAGTGAAATACAAGAATTAAATGTGTTTTTTATAAAAATATTATTGAAAGTTGATTGCAGGAGGCAGCATTGAATTGATCTCCTGAAATATTAGAAGTTGCACAGATTATCACCCAATATCAGGATGCTTATATACCTAATTTTGAAAACATTAACTGCACATTCTTCTCTTGATATCCATTTTACATACAGATGTTTTAAGCTGATCAAGTACCTCAGCAGAGCTTTCTGCTCTTTAAGTACTTGTTCATAATCTGTCTTGGACTTTTCAAATTATCCTCCTGTTTGTTCATGCAATGAATCACTTTCTTGCAAAGCCAACTTTTTAAAGCTCTGCAGTAGTTATATAATTTAATGAAGAACAGGATCAGTAACATTAGTAGTTATTTCACAAGTACCACATATCTGAACCCGAGAAGCACTTTAATGCCATTTCCCAGCGTCTGATAAATTGGCAGCTATTATGGAGGAGACCACAGGCTACCGACATTTTTTAGGCAACTCAAACACATAAAAACACACATGATGGACATCACCAGTAGGTTTTTTTATGTTTCTCAGTAATTAGCAGCACAATGGATAAAAAGAAAGCTAATAAATCTGTGCTATGTTGGATGGGCATTTTTTCCTCACTGAACGCAGACAGCCTAGCTTAAGTTATAAAACCTATGGTGCAAATTCTCAAGTACACTGATAAAAAGAACTAGAGTTCAATTGGGTTCTGTCAAATTTGAGGTATGATATTAAGAATGCAAATTAAGAGTATGTAAGAAAATATGAGTGGGTAAGGCAATGTCAGTTTATATATTTACAATTCTCAATTTAAAATGAACAGATCAAATGCTGCTTTTCCTTCCTGCCTTTTTCTTACCCTTCCCATTATAGTCTAAAGATAGAGATTCAGGTATTTGATTACTGTGGCTGATATACAGTCAAATCACAGACGCAATACTACATAAACCAAAAGGATGATTGGTACTGAGACTAACAAAAGACACTGCATTGCAGCACAAAATATCTCTAGAAGGAAGTCATACAGCAGACAGAAATTAGTTTTACATAGGTTCCTCTGTGTGGTAAGACTGTTTCACAGAATCACGGAATTATTGAGGTTGGAAAAGACTTCTGAGATCATCAAGTCCAGCCTATGACCTAATATTACCACAATTAGCTAGACCATGGCACTAGGTGCCACGTCCATCTTTTCTTACAACACCTCTAGGGACGAGGACTCCACCACTTCTCTGGGCAGTCCATTCCAATGTCTAACCACCCTTTCCATGAAGAAGTGCTTCCCAACAAACAACTTAACCCTCCTCTAGTGCAGCTTCAGGCCCTGCCCTCTCATCCTATCACTAGTTACCTGGGAGAAGAGCCCAATCTCCACCTGTCTACAACCTCCCTTCAGTTAGTTGTAGAGATGGAGAGGTCCCCTTTGAGTCTAAACAACCCCAGCTTCCTCAGCCTCTCCTCATCAGACTTTGCCTCTTGTTCCTTCACCAGCCTCATAGCACTCCTGTGGATAACATAAGCAAACGGATAGCAGCAATTACTCCCTGGTTGGTGAATTGTAAACCAGGGTCCAGCCACTACATCACCTGATGGACTGTAATAATCAGTCTCCTCACCCTACATGACCATATAGTGACCCATGATTTTATTGTTATCTGTGTAGCAAGCATCATGTTTAGTCCGTAACTGTTGGGATACCAGATCTGTAGGAAAAATCTGGAAAAACTAGGTGAACAATGGCATGTAAATAACATCAGGGCATTGCTTGCACATGAAAATACGATACAACCCTTCCCATCCCTTCTCCTACTAGCTGGTGAACAGACTTAGCTATACTGCACCTTGTTCTGAAAATGTGCATCAACTACAGGAATGAAAGAAATCAGCAGGGGATGTAAGAGGAGTGTAAAGTACAGCTTGCAAGGGCAGAATGAACAATCTGGAATTTTTTAGTGTAAAAAACAATAGAATAAGACAGTAAGTAGAAGCACAGAAAATTCTCCAAAGACATAAAAGGATGATGAATTGAAAATGGGAAAAAAACCTTGGGTTTTCTATAATATAACAAGTATGCCAAGGATTAAAGGCTTAAACTAGAGTAGAAAGATACAGAGAGTAGAAAAAATAAAAATCTTAATGAGAGTGAGGTACTGAAACATCTCACTACTGGGAAACGTGAATATCACTACTGAAGGTGTCTTGAAGGTTTTTGAAAGGAGAAAAACAGAAGCCTTTGATTGTCCTTCCAATCTTATCATTTGATGACTCTCTAAAATGAACTATATTGCAGTGAGTTAGAATTTTCAGAATGAATCAATTAACTTTTGTTTAAGTTGATGCTTCCATCACCCTATAAAACAAAAATCTGATGGTATATTCTCACTTGATTCCTTTCCTGGAAATCAAGAACAAATCCTCTTTATCTTACCAAATAAGGGTAGTTCCACAAAAATGCTACCTTAATTCAATGTAATTGTTATTGATTGCATTCCTTAAAGCTTTAAGGAAAAGTAATTAATAGCAGCTTATTGGAGAAAAATAGTACATCTATATATCTTCTGGTTTCATGACTGCACCAAGCTTCTTTACCGAACAGGTAAGTATAGAAAAACAAACATAAAGCGCAAGCTACAGTAACAGGAAAGATTCCGATAGATGAAACTTGCCCAAATACCATGTCCGAAATAAAGAAACAAAGCTTCACACTTTCCTGTGGTTTTAATTTAAAATACTTTCTTGGGAAAAATGCTAACTGGAGCTTATTGTTTCACTGAAGCTTACTGTAAGAACAGCAGCCCAGCAAGAAACCTACACTGTGCTTTTATGAAATGCACCTCAAAGGAAAACGATAACTTCATAAAGAGACTGAGAAACACCTTCATTAAAAGTTTGACATTGCTCAGAGAGGATTGGTTTACTTTTGTTTCATTTCCATACAGCTCTCAACACTAAAGCAGAAACAAAACTGAATTTAAATCCAGCTAAAACAGAACAAACCTGCAGACAGAGCATCCTCATTTCCAAATACAGATATCTAAGTTTCAACAACTCAGAAAAAGTTAACAGTTCAACTAAACCTGTACTAAGCTAAATGCTTCTGAGTTCAGCAAACCTATACGATACCAACTTCTGACAGCCTGAACATAAACATGACATTTCAATATCCTTCAAGAACAGGTTTTTTTTCTGTATGCAAATGATCACCTACAAGAGTTCAATTGTAATATGTATCAGCACAATGTGTTGTGAAATGTGTTCCAAAAGCAACTAGGAAAAAAGAGTATGAAAATATATAATTTATATTAAATTTTCTATTTGAATAATTGAAGATCAGCAGCAAAATTTTAGTTTGATCAATACAAATGTAAACAAGAGTGAAACAGTCAGTCTTTGGGAAGTCAGCGATGCAACAGGACACCTGTTATAACAACAAAAAGCAACCAAATGAAAATGAGATATGAAAAGTGAAGAAATTCTACATGAGAAAAAAACACCAATTAAAACCCTCAAGAGAGAGAGGGTTAAAACCCTCAAAGAGAGAACAAGCAGAAATAAGGAGAAATGAGGGTAACTAAGAGAAACACATTAAAAGAGAAACTAAAAGGACCAGATCGGCTCAATTCAAGCAATTTATTTCTATACACTTATTATTTTATAATGTATTTCCCTGGTAGCTAATTCTATTCCTCTGACAAACACCCTATTTGATTCTGATATACCATCCAAAAACCCCATGAAAAAACACAAAATCACATGCATTAGTATGTTTCAGCATTCATATTCCCATCAGATTTCGGATGGATCCTCCAAATAAAGTTTTTACAGTAATTTGGAAAAGTGAACTGCTTCACACTGACTTTACATGTCATCGCTGTGTAATGTGCTATCACACATAGGAAAGTGCTACTTTAGAAAGAAAAAAAATGCAAATGCAAGATAATTTTGCTCCAAGTAATTTTTTGTCTTCTGGAAAAAAAGATACTTATTAGCCACTGCTCCAAGGTTCAAGGCATTATAAATCACTATGAGTATTCTAAGAATTCGAGTATTCTAAGAATTGCTTTATACTGAGCAGTATTATTGAAGAAGTCGTTTGGCATTAGGAAGACTGTTTATCTTTGCAAGATCACACAGACTTCTCCTTGTAATAGTACTGTATGAAAGCTTTTTTCTGTATTTTATGTTAATTTAAGATCTCATTCACAGATGTTTAAATGATATGGACATTTTGAGGCTAACAGATCCACAAATGAGACCAAAATTGTGCTATTTATACTAAAATATTTTTTACACCAGCAACAACTGAAGCATCAGAGGATCTGTCCTTCAGAATATTTATTATGTCCTTCAAATGAAAAACTAGAAAGGGACAAATTATTAGTGACTATAAAAGCCCATGTTATATTTAACACAGTGTATGTTTGCAGCTTTGGTGGGGTTATGTTAATGTCTGCATGGTTTGGAAAGGAAAGTATAACTGTTCTTTATACCAGCTGACATTACAGGTCTCAGATCATACATTTCATATTACAGTATTTTTCATATTACAGTATTTGAGAGAATCCATAAAAATCAATTTGCAACTTTGGTTTTTGACAGATATCAGTAAACATTAAGCAGAAATGTCTCCTGGGCTTAAGAAAGAGAAACCATAGTCACAGTTTTCTCACTTTTCAGCACATTGGAGCATATTTTACTTCGGGGTTTTTCTCCCATGCCACATACTGGTGATTTTATTTGCCCTAAAGTTTGTTTGAGCTTTTGTCCATCAAGCAAGCTACCAACAGTCTCTTGAATGATTTTCATTCTTTCATTTCTATTGTCCAGCAAAAATATACTCTCAGAATTACTGGAAATGTTCATAATAAACAAATTTGATTGAAAGTCAGTGAAAGTAAGACAAGTAGGTTGTTAAAAACATTTTAAGAGCAATAATTGAACGTTCAGACGTAGAGACCCACAGTAAGATGCGGGGAATCATGATTTGAGAGTGTACTCTCAGAATAACTTGGCAACACCTGAACAACATACATTCCTGATCATCTTTTACACATGAATCTAAGAATTACAGACACTCAAATAATCCATTTGGAGATTATTATGGAAATTGTAGCAACACTTATTGCAGCTTGATGAATGCAAACTACTTTTATAATAAATTTAAATTATAGGCCAAAGGCAAGGGGAGCATTTCACAAATATTTGCAAGCAGCTCTTTAAGGAAGAATCCATGATATAAAACTAAATTTCAATGACTCATTGTTTTGCAAGAAGAAACATTTTTATTGCATCCAGTAGACACTCTGCTCAGAAGTAAATTATGGGTTAATTACTGCTGTAATGAAGTCCTAAAATGTTGTGTAAATGAGTTCAAACATTGTGAAAGTGGACAGATTAGTCTTTGCTGAAATGTGGACTGTTAAGTTCTAACTACTATATTATTTCCAGCGATGAGCAATAGGAAACTTGGGCTTTTATTTCCCGCTTATTGAATCATATTTTTTTCATGTGAGTCATCTGAGAAAATGGTGAGTATCTGGAACAGATCAATAATATCTTAATAACTATGGAATTATGAAATATCCAAATAAGTTATAGACAATTTGGGATGTATTTATCCTCAGAATTTATATGATATTAATTTGGAATAAAGATAGTAAGAATAAAAATGTTGAAGAATCTTAAACTGAAATTTTAAAAATCTAGGGAGCACATACATGTTTTATGTTTTTCATTTAAGACTGCACTTGAAACAGCACCCCAATAGAGTTTCTAACTTGTGCCTCAGCACATATCAGTAGCGAGTGAGGAGGAGAATATATTTCCCTCTCCCATTTTGGTTAATGTTGGGTTTTTTTCTTGATTACTGAGATGAATCACAAAATCACAGAATTATTGAGGCTGGAAAAAAACCTCTAAGATCATAAAGTCCAGCCTATGACCTAACAACACCACAATCAGTTAGACCAGGGCACCAAGTGCCACATGTAGTCTTTTCTTAAACGTCTCCAGGGATGGGGACTCTAAAACCTGGAATGGCACAGGTGAATAAACAGCCTAAAACATGAATGCTAATGGCCAGCAGATAATCGACTATGTGCACATTCAACATCAGACTTCTGAATCCTCACGTAATACTGATCAACATTCTAATGTCACAGATTAATCCATTTCATAGGAAAATTAAGTGAAAGGAAGAAAAATATATGGGATATGTGAATGTACAAAATACACAGGGAATAATACCTCATTACTCCATATATATAAACACACATGCATATCCCCCTTTCATATACATGGAAAATTGCATTTGGTATTAACTTTGCTAGAAAGCCTTGTAAGTAATGAATTAACATTGCAATACCCATTCATCCTGCATCAACACAGGGCACAGATTTAATGAGCTCTCCAGATTGCTATCAGGCCCACATTTGGGTAATCTAAACCTACACTGCTTATTAAAAAAAGAAAAGAAGGAAATAATCTTCTACTAAACATTAATATCTGGAATATTGTAAATATACTGAATTTAAACTTACCAGTACTAATGCAACTTTCTCCATCCTTACTGAGCTTCCAGCCTTCATAACATGAACATTTGACTGTACTTTTGTGCTGTTCACATACTTGACTACACTTAAGGTGCTTGGTACAGTAATCCATAACCTCACAGGTTTTGTTGTCTATACCAAGACTAAATCCTGAAGGGCAGGAACATACAATTCTTCCTCCGGGAACCACAGAGCATTGATGGCTACACCCACCATTGTTAAGAGAACATTCATCTGAAATAACATGGAAAAAAAACCCCAAAAACATTAAGGACCACAAGGGTTGTCAGTTATATTGCATTTTCTTCAAGTCAGCAGGTCAGCTAACACATCAAAAAGGCCCTAAGAAACCAATTTAACATTTCTTTAATGGCTTTTAGTACTTCTTTGTAATAGTAAGTGATTTTAGGTCCTCGGCATGGTACCTTTGCAGCAATCTTTCAGGATTTTAGAATGGCAGACATACAGTGTATGTGCATTTCAACAGAGTTTCATGCATATTATTTCGTTCACTTACAAATTAGTGTCTTTGTACAGAGTCAGCACAAAGACCATTATAACAGGTCAGTCACCTTCACTGGTGACCAGCAGCTGTGCATCTCAGTCAGAAAGACTTGCCAAAGAAATGTGTAAAAATAACATTTGTAAATCAGGATTTCTTTCTGCTCCTTTTACAATAACAGCTATTAGTGAGTACTCCTTCTAAACGGATTGAAGGTGATTCATGAAACGTTTAAAGCACCTGAATTACAAGTAGAGAAATTCTGTGACCTCTGGATTAAAAAACATAGAACTACTCCTTACCTCATGGAACAGATTAAAAACGGAAGGGACAAACTGGACCACTGTTACACTAAAAACTAGGCTTTGGTTTCATTTTTTAAAATCTATTTGTATCGTTCAGTAATTTTGTCCATTTCAAACAATTCTCTGAAAGCCTTGCTCCCTTGTGATAAGATGTATAAAATAGTTTTATAAAGAATCATTTCCCTCCTACTTGAAAAAACCCCAAACAATAAAACCACCAACCAAACAGTTCAAATTGCAAGTTTGTTTTTCATGGGGTGTTTTTTTTATGAGAAAAAAGGATCAAGTCATTAATGTCTCTAAGATGTAAATGTGTTGCCAAGTATCCCATATTTCTCTTTCAGTCTATGCTGAGTTATGTTTTAAAACTAAGTAATTAACAACGGCTGAACTACTTGATTAATAACAAGCCATCTAGAAGTTGTTACAATCGTTAAAAACCATGCTTGGCCCTAATACTCTAACAGGATATTGGTATAATACAGGGCTACTAGTAGTAGGAAGATAATTGTTCAAACACAACGATAGAACAGAAATAATATAAATGACCATGCACTAAAGTTTGTTTCTCTTGGAATCTACACAGAGGGGGATACTTAGGCAGTTCTCAGAGGATTTAGGTCTATGGCATAATCACAGAATCATTAGGGATCTGAAGGGACCTTGAAAGATCGTCCAGTCCAATCCCCCTGCCACAGCAGGATCACCTAGACCAAGTAATCTCAGTTCAGAATATGGAACTGATCTGCACATCAACAGAACAGGAAGGTGTATATATGTCCTGCAGTGGTTGCCAGTGACCTCTATCTTCTATGTCCTTAGATTTGCACAGAGCCTCCTAGTAAAGACAGATCCTAGGTGGTGAAAATGCTTGCTAACATCCCCAGATGCCTTGTAACAGATGTGTTTGTAACATTAAGTGTAAAGCAAACACAGTGTGAGGATGCAAATTGTTGAGATAAAAGAATTATAAGATTACCTAATTTTTTCCTATAAATGATGCTTCACTTCTTATCCCTAAGTCACCATTATAGAATAATATAGCAGTAGTATTGCACTAAAGTCTTTTAACATCTATTCATTTTATCTATGCATATATTTTATAACAATTCAATTAGCTTATCGGTTATACTTCTGCCTGATTTATAGAATTATTTTTGTACTTCTTTTACTGAATACAATTTTGCTGAGATAACCTACATTGTCTGATGTGCCATGAAATCCTTTTAACATGTCAGCGAGACATGATAACTCCTCAGTGTCATCCCAATGTACTTCTTCACATACTCCTACTCAGCTACTGGAAGGACTCTATCAACACAAGCTTTTGCAGTTGAAGAGAACTGGAAATTAATTTAAATCCTTTCATGTACAGCAGAGCCTTTTTAAATGGTTTATCCTCAGGATTATTTTAAGGAGTTAGGAAATGAAAGACTTACCTAAGGAACTCTGTTTTCCCTTATTTGAAGAAAACTAGTTTGAAGTTTTACACATATACACTGGCATAAACCTGGTATTATTTAAATTAAGTAAACCCCCCCAAGTCACATAGGTTCCTGTGACAAAATTTCAGTAGGATGAACATGAGAATTCTTTTTTCAACAGGAAATATTGTGACAGACAATATAAGGAGTAATCATGAAAAGGTGTCTAAAAGAAATACCACAAAGATCGCCTTCATCAGATCCATCAGGACAATCTCTTCTCCCATTGCAGAGCTTCTCAGGCTGTAGGCAGATGGAGGTATCATTAGCACAAGGGTATTTTGGTGGTCCACACATATAGCCCTCGCAATTATCCTCATCAGACTGATCCTCACAATCAATATCGCCATCACATAGCCACGCTTTGCTAACGCATCTCCCTTGGAGAAAAGAGACAATAAACACAGGAAATCAGACTGGAGGCAAGCTTTAGAAGAATCCTTCAGTAACATTACACAGATGTTATATTTTTATATATGGTGGTCTATTTTTAAACACACTTTTCTATTAATAGTATTTTCTCTTAGATGGGTAGAAAGAAAGCTTGTACTTATATTCTAAAGCATCACCCACATCAGTGTTGACAGTCTAATTTAATTTTTAAAACAACATCAATCCTAATTATTTCTATGCTGAACATAATTGCATACAGGCAGGACAGACACATCCTTCTAATCTGTTAAATGTACCAAATTATACTAATTTAATTTTTTTCTAATTCTGCTTTTCTTCAGTGCTCTTCCATTTCTTCCAACAGCCTTCCACAGGAGCAATATTTGGATATAGGATTTTCTATTAGCCTGGGTTTGAGAAACAAAACTCTTTCTAGGAAGTATATGCAATACATTCCCAGATTATGTTAGCTTTACACAGTACTGCAGCATTTGAAAGTCTTTATAGGGTTTCAGTTTTATCAGACATGGATTTAGGGAATTTCCTTCACTTCTCCAAAGAGAAAAAGCCAAAACAATCCATTTTTGTGGTGACCATCAGTGTTGAGAGATGAAAGACATTGACTGGGAAAGGGGTTTTGATCTTTAAAGAACAGACAGGTATTAATATCACCCATGTCATGGATTTTAATAGGTGAAAAATGCTTGAGACTGTACATGCTACCCAATGTGTGTGTGCTCTTGTCCCAAACTACGTTTCACCTTCCAAGTATAAGGTTTTGTGACTTGCTAGTGACAACCAGTTGGGCTAGTTGTACAGCTGAAGGGAACAGAGGTGGAGTGTACTTTACTCCCTAATTAATACAGACAACAGCTATGATCACATTTTCTTTCAGCCTATAAAGTATTTCAGTCAAAGAAAATCAGGTCAGAATTAGAAAGATCCTGGAAAAGTTTGGATCCATTGATATCAATGCTGTGTGGCTGAGACTGGCAACAGCAAGTTGTTTCAAAGCATGAACTACTGAGCGCATTTCTGCCCATCCTTCCCAGTATAGCAACAATCTACCCAATAGGAAACTGAGAGTACTTACAACTTCAGGAGGGAAGCATGAAAGTGTGTGAAATAGTCAGGGAAGAACTCTAATATTGTTGGTAGTTTAACAGACCTTAGTGACTGATGTGTTACCAGCTGTCTCTAAGTCTATATCAAGGATGACATTCTACATAAAGCCACCTCCAACAAGATTCTGTACAGCTGTTCACACAACACAACAACTGTCCTTAAGTTGTGACTGAAGGACAGAAGCAAGCAAGGACATCACTTACTATACCAGATTGTCCAGAGCCCCATGAAGCCTGACCTTGAATGCCTCCAGGGATGGGGCCTACACCACCTCTCTAGGCAACCTGTTCTTGGAAAACATAAATAGGGAGTGGTGGCCACTAGAATGAAGAGTAATTTGGTGTTGCTTCCAGCAGAAGCTCCTAATCCTTTTTTCCAATCTTCTACATATATAAATGTTTACAGAGCAAATCAGTTTCCCTGCCTTTCTCTTACCTTAATGAAGATATGTTTTATAATAAAAGCTTCATCTTCCACTCTGACAGCTCCACTTAGAACATTGGAATAAATTTTCATGAAATTAATCTATGCAAAAATTCTGAAGAGATGAAGTGCTATGGCTGCTTTGAAATCATCACTTAAAATTCACTGAAGTATTTTAGCTTTATTGCTCCTTTACTGAAACTCAGAGTTTGGGTTTCCAGGAACATTTTTAGTAAAATTCCATCACAAACTAATTCCCTTAATGGATATATCTGTTCTTCTCCATAGCTCTTTATGTAATACAGAAGAATTATGTTTGGTGAATCAGAAGTTCTGAAACAATGTGGAATCACAGAAAGTTAGGTGTTGGAAGAGACCTAAAAAGATCATCTAGTTCAACCCCCCTGACAAAGCAGGATCAACTAGATCAAGTCACACAGGAATGTGACCAGTCATGTTTTGAATGTCTCCAGATAAAGACCCCACAACCTTTCTAGGCAGCCTGTTCCAGTGCTCTGTCACTCTTACCATAAGAAAGTTTTTCCTTATGTTTAGATGGAAACTCCTCTGCCCCAGCTTGTACCCTTTGCCCCTTGTTCTGTCATTGGAAGTCACCAAGAAGCAGCTGGCACTGTCCTCCTGACACTTACACTTTACACATTTATAAACATTAATGAGGTCAACCTCTCAGTTTCGTCTTCTCCAAGCTGAGAGACACAGCTCCCTCAGTCTTTCCTCATATGGGAGATGCTCTACTCCTTTCATCATCTTTGTGGCTCTTCACCAGACTCTTTCAAGCAGCTCAAGAAAAGCCTGATCCAAATGCTTCTGCACCATTTTTTTTATATCCTCTGAATATTAGCAAGTACAACAGAATTAACTTTTAAATGTTCGACCGTTGTTGGGATACAGAAACAAAGAAGTTTTTTGACTCATTATACACTCAACTGTACAAAACCAGCTTTGGTGGAGCATTAATTGCATTCAGTTTCCTCATACATTTAAACCTTACTGCCTAAAGCTGTAGTGCCTTCCTAACCCATGGAAATGACTCAATTTCATTTCAATCCAAATGAAATAATGTTCTAATCTGAAGGTCAATGATGTTGCCTGTCCCAAAGAACACACCAGAGACTTAGACTGAACCATATTGTTTCAAGTTCATGGCCATTTCTGGTATTTAAAATCTTTTAGTAGAAAGCAGAAGTTCATAAATGTCTCCTGCATGAGACAGAAGAAAATACTTCAGAGCCCTAAAGAAGACAGATGTTAACACAGAAAACAATGATATCATGAACTGAGGATAAAACCAGCTTTGGAACAACATATTACACTTTCTAGTTGACTTGTTGTGCTATTTAATATTATTTAAAATTTTAATGTCAACTGCATCTACCTCTCCAGTTAGAAACATCATCATTCTGAATTATCATTATGTTCAAAAAGATTATTAAAGTAGCTGTATAAGATGTGCAGCTTTAGAGATCTAGAAGTGAGAAAAGACAGAGTAAGCGGGGAACAAGTAGAAGCAATATTGGTAAAGCATCTTAGGAATGATACCATTTTCATCCACCCTTTGAACTCCTCTCTGTGTCCCATTCATGCCCTTTCTAACTCTTCTCCTATTTCAGAACTCTTTTTATGCCATATCTCCCCACACTAACCCTGTTCTCTTCTTCAGCCCTCATAGAATCTATAGGGCAGCTCTATCAATTTCCTCATCACCTTGTTTCTCAAAAATCCCTCCTTCCCAGTCTTCCTCAGTATCAATTTTTCTCTATTCTTCTCCACTTATCACACACTTGTGCCTTTGACTGTTACTCTCCCAATCCAGAAAGTATCACTGCTGTTGCTCTTCCAGTATCACCATAATGATCACTCCTTAAAATTATTTCCTATGCACATTCCTTACTTTCTATTCCAAAGAAATCCTACTTCCCTTACCTTTTTTCAACCTCTCTAGTATATTGTTAACACACGAGAAAAAATAAAGTAAAACATACTGGCCCAGAGGATCACATTCAAAGTTGCAAGAGACAAAATTAACTGCTGCTTGAAATAAATATAAAACCCAGTTAACTATGGCAAATAGCCCTGTCAGTCCAGATCTACTCCTTACTAAACTAAAGTATTCATAGCTCTTTTGCATTTATCTTCGCAGAAGTACTTGATTAAGATCATCAGAATATTTAGATTAATTTTAAGTGAGATTTTCACAGATTCTGCTTTTGATCCAGTACTACTAACTACAAAGTAGGGAAATGGAATACAATGGATATATTTCTGTAGCACTTAAAACTGAGTTGAGTCCATGCTTCAATAATTCTGGGAGAACAGAATCCAAATTTAAGTAAGAAGTTGGATTTTACTATAATTTACAAGACTAATTTGGCTTTTAAGCAGAAAATAAATAGCTAGGAGCTACAGTAGTCAGTCTCAATCACATACTTACTGCATCTCATATCGTACTGCTGTGCAAACTCTAGCATAGTTTTCACCACTCACCATCACAAGCAAACATACAATGATCTTGAAAAGCAACCTGAGAACTGTCACTCTGAAATCTGTTAACTCAAAGTGCCCTCCAGCGCAGGTCAGATATTTCCAGTGAGGTCAACAATCATAGAAGGTTTAGGTCAGGAGGGACCTCAGAGATCAACTAGTTCTAACCCTGCTCTCAGGTTGCTCAAAGCCTGATCCAGCCTGGCCTTGAGCACTTGCAGGGATGAAGCATCCAACTTCTCTCTGGGCAACCTGTTCCAGTGTCTCATCACCTTCTCAGGGAGGAATTTCTTCCCAAGATCTAGTTTAAATCTCCCCTCTTTCCATTTGAAACCATTCCCCCTTGTCTTGTCAATACAGTCCCTTGTATCTACATCTTTCCAAGTACCTAAAGGAAGGCTGGCATAAACTCAATCTGAGCCTTCTCTCTTCCAAGCTGAACAACCGCAATTCCCTCAGCCTGTCTTCATAGAAGAGCTACAGTCCTCTGATCGTACTCAAGACCCTTCTCTAGACTCGTTCCAGCAGTTCCACATCCTTGCATTGGTAGCTCCAGAACTGGACACTCCAATATAACAATCAGTCTAGAATGACAGATTTGAAATATCTGCTGAAGAAATGATCCCTCAACTATTATTTATCATCATAAAAATAAAGAAACAAAGGGGCAATAATATTTCATCATTGCAGCTCCCACCAACTGTCGTTTTCCCCAAAATGTATTGGCTGTTTCTCCTCCCTCCACACACATCTTCCTGTCCAAACCAGTCCTATTCTGCATGAGGAAATCAGTTGCCACCACCTAGCAATGTGTAAGGAGAATTAGCCAATTCTCCCCATCTGAGCAATCTCACAAACTGGAAGCCAGACAGTATTATCTCTTTAGAATAAATCATACAGAAAGTTACATGTATTCTGAAATCTAAAATCATTGTGACAGAAACTATTTGCCATCCCAAGCATTGCCAACATACCTTCTCCTGAATCAAGGGTCTTTACTTTTCAGGAGTAATGAAAGGAAATTAGTGTAAGAGAAAAATTATGCATATAAGCTGTCACAGCAGATTTGTAAAGTGACGTTTCCATACAACCAACAAACATGACTGCATTTTCCTCTAAGACAAAGCCATATACCCTTGAATTTAACAAGAGTTTGATGAAAGTATTTTTTTGGGTGTATTTGTATGTGGCAGCCTGAGAAGTCATTTCATTCTGAAAACTCACTGAGATGCCCTCCATGTGCACAACTGTGTAATGAGGCAGCACAGTGTGAGACCGTTTTGTCCATTAAGGACTAAGAAAGAGGCAGCGTCAGGAAGAAGAGTATTTCCTGTGTTGGGTTACAATCAGTCTCTTACAGGAAGCAGACCGTTCCATTAAAAGTGAATAATCTCTTTTTACTCATTGAAATTGTTTTAGTGTAATAGCTGCTGCTTTTATACACCTTCATGGAAAAATCTGAAGACACAAAGGAGATGTTTTGTTCAGATGAAATTCAGCATTCAGTTTTTATCTGGAAATCAAGATTTCTCTAACTTCAAAATAACAGTAGCCGCAAACTTTCCAGAATTTGTAGGACATGGTAAAGTAGTTCACATATTAAAAACGAACTCTGTTCACACTGCAGATGTCAATAAAGTATCTTAATTCACCCATATGTGTTCACAAATACTTTGGACAGAGCTCATAAATGAGAGTGCAACAAGTATCATGCTTAGCCATAACAGAGATGGCAAAATGGGTTCCTCCTTTCCTGTAATAATCATAGTTGCCTAATAGCTGCAATATTACTACTTATAATATCCTGAATTCAATTTTACTTTGAAGGTTATTTTACCCCTAGTATTACTTTAGGCACTAAAAGAAAATGCAAAGGGATTAATACAATCTATTAATTTTGTCTTTAACTGGACTGTCCCTTAAGAAAATCTTCCATCTAAGCATTATTTTGCAAAACATCATCATGTAAAAATTGCCACATTCTTTTCATTGTTTTAATGAGCTACACTTAGCAAAATTTGATTTTAAACTGTCACAGAGAATGTTGTGGGGTTTTTTTTCAATATTGCTGCTCAAATTTCTAGTGCTGTAGTTTTAATTGTTTGAAGTCTTCTAGCTAATTACTTTATACCATTTCAATCCACTTGCTTCTAGGGCCACAGGTGGAAAATATGAGACTATTAAATGCTACAATCAAGATTGAAGTATTTGATATGACTCACTATCATACAGAACAGTTTCCACTATTAATCATAGGATCATAGGATC
>VZRI01009649.1:2057-95884 GCA_013397515.1 Upupa epops
GTCCAGTATAGAGCAATGAAGATGATGAAGGAAGTGGAGCAGCTCCCTTCTGAGGAAAGGCTGAGGGAGCTGGGTCTCTTGAGCTTGTAGAAGAAGAAGCTGAGGGTGACCTCATTCATGTCTATAAATATGTGAGGGGTGGGTGTCAGGAGGATGGAGCCAGTCTCTTCTCAAGGTCATCTGGTGATGGGACAAGGGGCAATGGGTCCCAGCTGGAACAGAGGAGGTTCCATATAAATACCAGAAGAAACTTCTTCACAGGGTAACAGAGAGTAACAGAGCATTGGAAACAGGCTGCCCAGGGGGATTGTGGTGACTTGGTCTAGGTGGTCCTGCTGTGACAGGGAGGTTGGACTAGATGATCTTTCTAGGCCCCTTCTGATCTCTAATGATTCTATGATTCTGTGATTATTTTCAGTTCTGTTTCCTTTTGCTGGAATTCCCGGTTTCCCCAGCTGATCACATGTCCAGCCAGAATACAGGGTAATGAAATGACATTTAGAAGAAACTGAAGGGAACGTGGCCACAAACCCAAATGACATTCCCTGAGTTCTGTCAACTTACTGTAAGGGGTGGCACTGTCTCAATCAACACTCTGTGGCTGTAAACTTACTTTCTTCATGAAGTCTGTCTCACCCTCACCTGGATTTTGGAAGTCACATGCAAACATTCAGTCTGATATCAGAGAAGGCTTAAAGTATGTGGCTTAGCACTTGTACGCTTCAGAAGAGGGGCCACGTCAGAAGTACCAGTAGATCTAGAGAGCAGTAAGATTTCCTCTCAGCCTCCTCTTCTCTAGACTAAATAACCCCAGTTTCTTCAAGCACTCCTCACAGGGCCTCTTTTCCAGACCTCTCCCCAGCCTCGTTGCTCTTTGTCTGGCCCTGCTCCAGCACTGCAGTGTCCTTCTGCTACTGTGGTGCCCAAAACTGGACCCAGTACTCAAAGTGCAGTGTCACAAGTGTGGAGTTCAGGGGCACCATCACCCCCCTACTCTTGCTGGTTACCCCGTTCCTGATCCAGGCCAGGATGCCATTGGCCTTCTTGGCCACCTCACCACACATACAAGGTGACTTTCAAAAACCTGTTTTACCTCTGAGTAAACCCAAACCAATTTAGAACCTCTCCCTAAACCATTGCAACACCTAAGGGTTTAATTGTACCATGCAAGACACTACAGACAGTGGAACTGAGGAGTGATGGAGCCAGCCCTGCTGCGTTTGCAAACTGCCTGCCATAAGCTATTAATCCCTTCACTGATCTGGTTAACTACTGTTTTATCAGCCTGCATGGAAGAAGAAAAGAAAAAGTGCCTGAAAAATTTTTGCCATTGCCCAGATATTCACCCAAGTATTTGAGGTGGCAGAAGGGATTGCACCAGGTGACAGCCAGCATGAGCACCTGAAGACTTGTGCAACCCCACTGGTGAGTGCTGGAGGCTCCTGTGGGCCAGAGTGGACTGAAACACTGCTGAGTTCTGGGCAAAGAGCTGGAGGTACCAGAATGCAACAAATCAGTGGTCTTTGCTATGCTGTAGGGTCAGCTGTTCAGTTATCTGCTTTAAAATCTGTGAAAATACAATGACATTAGCTAAACCATATCTGTTAGCATTGTTGTGGCATTATCTTAAAAGAGCCAAGATCTAATCAAATTAGACATCTGCAGATAAGAAAATGAAACAGCTTTCTGCCTTTCACTTTCACTCTGCAGTTTCTCGTAAATGAAGCTCTAACCGGCAACTGCGGCCAAATCCCCTGGTGAGCTTTGTCTTGCAAAGCCAAGGTCATACAATGCCCTTTTCTGTCCTGCAGTGTCTACTGCCTGAAATTCATATCTGGTCTGATTGTAGCAGAGATACTCTGCTCCTGTATAAAATTTGAAATTACACACAAGTTTGATGTTTGGAGTGCGAAGACTCCAGCGGGGCAGGCAAAGTCGTGCACACATTTTGCCTGCTCTGCACAGCTACCTCACGCTGTGTGACATTTGCATGAATCTTAGACATCCTCTGCTCTGAACCAGTGTCTCCTCGTTGGCTTTTAAAGGTATTGACAGTCTCTGGTTTGTGCTGGCCTTTGCAGTCAAGTGCACTAATGCAAGTCTGGTTTTGTGGGCTTGTCAGGTTCTGAAACGAAGGTGTTCTGGTTTGTTTGCATCTGTCATTTATAGCTCATTCTCCTGACAAGCTGAAAGCCTGCTCAGTTGTTTGGGGTTTTTTCTTCAATATTTTGGAACCCCTGCAGGGTCGCTTTTTGGTTGTATTTGCATTCACAGTCCAATTTTAGTTTGGAGGGCTGCCCTACACAGAGATACAGTCAGAAACAACAATTCCGTTGCACAGCTGGGTACATTTTACCCATCTGCAGAAAGGCAAATATGAATGTTTAATATAATTCATTAATAATTCTTTACATTTGCTCAGATAAGTAGATGTTTGTCTAGTTGCCTTACAAACATTGAGTTCAGTAGAAAGGTCAGGTTACAGAATCACAGAATCATCATGGCTGGAAAGAACCTCAAGGATCAGCAGGTCCAACCTTCATCCCAACATCTCCCTAACCCCTAGACCATGGCCTCAAGTGCTAGATCTACTCATTTTTTAAACACTTCCGGCAATGTTGACTCCACCACCTCTCTGGGCAGCCTGTCCTCATTGATGGATTTACTTGAGATTTCCTTGAGTCCTTTTACACTGCTGTCACTGATAACAGGATGAGAGACAGAGCCTGTGATCTAGTAACACAAAGTACTGAGCAGCCTGAGTATCCCCATGGGCATCTACAAGCAAAATATCCTGCAGCTTCTGCTGCTTTTCTTGATCAGCCAACAGCTGCAAAAATGCAGAATCAGGCAGGTTGAGAGGAACTATAACCCTTTCATCCTAGGAAAACCAATTCCAACTTACACAGACATAAAAGAACAGCCTCACAGCTGGAGCAGGTATAAAAGTAGCACTTCCACTGATAAGTTCTGGATCCTTTGGCTACTGCCAGCAGGAATTTTCTTGCTCATACCTAAGAAAGATTTCTAATATTTTCCCTTGCAGTGTGTCCTTTTTCATGATTTCTTTGTATATTTGTGTGGTTCATTTTGTTCTCCTGTTTAGTTTATAACACAAGGTCTGAAGTCTTACTGAATGAGCTCATGAAAATCTTTCACCACCTTGATGGAAGCTGAGTACCATTAGGTTGTTCAAGAATGGCAGCAATAAAAGTTTGACTTTCATTCCTTCAAATTTATATTTAACCCTGAGTATTCTGGGCTTAGAGCAAATAGATGGGTCTTTATGAGGTACTTTCAATGTAACGTTTCACATAATGTGCTGTAAAAACTACTAACTAGAACCTGTGATTAAAATCACTTAAATGGAGATGTTTGTGACATCCTCATGTCAAATTACAATTTAAATGTGGTATTTCCGTGTGAGCTGTAGAGGTCTTTCTAAGCTGGACTGATGAAGTGTCTCCCAGTTGGCTCATGCAATCTCTTGTCTTTTGATTTGTTACAAAATTAAAGAAGACTAAGGGTGTGAAAACACATTTCAGCAGTTTTACATGGAATGTCCTGATTTAGAAAGAGTTCTATGACTTTAACTTAGCATTTTATATTTTCTCTTAGACCAGTTAAGACATAAATAAGCCCTTAGTCTCATGTGCTTTTCATCCAAAATTAGGGCTGCTACATTGATTCACGCCAGCAGCTGGGAGACAGAGCTGCCGTTTGTAGTAGTCACGGTAATAAATGCAATGAGTCCAGATTCACAGATCTCAGAGCAAAATTCATTTGGTTAAGTGCAGTCACCACAGCTGTGTCTGAGACGATACTCCCTGGGAATTCAAGTTCAAAAAAAAAACATAGGCAGGATTACTTACTTTTCACATGAATTTTCAGTGCCGGGAAGACATCTGAGTGGTCTCCTTGGCTGTGTGACCTGCAGCTGCTACAAAACCTGTTGTCAAATATCTGTCTCCTGAGGAGCCTGCAGAATGCTCGAATACTCCCTCACACAGTGACAGAGATATGGGCTCTCTGGCTCCCTATGAACCCTTGTAGACTTTCCTCTTTAAGTAGTTTAATTTTAATCTTAACCTTCTTTATTCCCAAATGAACGCAGGCTTGTGCTGCGAGCAAGACTGGTATGAAAGTCCCAAGGCATTAGTAAAACTTATCTCCTTTACTCTTGTTCTGAAAATGTACTAATTTCAAATTACCTTGATTGGTATTGGTGGAGTTCTGATGTTTTAGAAGATACAGCTTGTAGGGAAAGATTGTCTCTCTGATTCGGTCTAAGAAGGTCTTTGCCTGCTTGAAATTTGTCTCTTAGGAAAAGCCTCTCCTTACTAAGCACCAGAAATGTATTTTATGAATCTGTGAGCAGCCCTTGAATATTGCAGAGCGCTGCCAATGTTTGCTCTGGAGCAGCTCTAACTTCTCAGCCTCATGGCCTCTATGTGCATTTTTTAATATTTGGCATCTCAGATTCTAAGTTTTCAAAACCAAAATGCCTCTTGTCCCTTATTTCACTTCAGGAAAATTGTTCTGCTCTCACTCCACTGGATGAACAGGATGCTGCTGATGCCAATCACAGCACATACAGGCAGAGCCAGCAGCTGTCACAGAAGGACACCAAGGTCTGTATATTTGTATTTCCTATTCACAGGGTTCTTTTTCTTGGTCTCCTGGTGCAACAGGTTGAAAAGGCTCATCAGAAAACCAGCTGTACAGGTATCTCCAGAGCAGAAAGCAATAAAGACTATGGTTACTTGCATTTTCTTCCTTGCATCATGTCATAGTCCTATTCAACAGAAGGCTGATTTAATTCAGTTGCTTGGAAAGCAACAAACGATACCCAGTTTCACACAATGTGACTGGAGTTCTTGAAGAATTTCCTCCAAGGAATCTTTGTAAATCAAGTCAGTCAGCTAAACTGGACAACAGCACACTGCTTTCATAACCTGCAGGATACTGTCAGTGGGGATGTGTAGTAGGTAACAGGAATTGGTTAAGTTTGCGTGGCACTGACAGCAAAGAGATCATTTCTCATGTTAAGGCTGGCTGAAGGAGCGAAGGTTCTCCCCCTCTCTGAGAAGATGCCTGAGCCAGATACTGTTTCCTCTCTACCACACACAGGGGCAGCTGTCAGCTCATGGCAGCTGCAGGAAGATTCTCCCCATAACCTCTACCAAATCTACTAAGCATAAGCTAATAAGCAATGTACAGCGTCTGTGTTAATTTCTCCAGAAAAAAAGAGCATGAGAGATTGCCTGGCTAATGCTTTGCTTGATAGAGTTTACCACAAAGGACACTTCTTGCCTCTGAGCGATTCCCATGCTGGTTCAACACCACAACACTACAGGACATACCAGACTCTTCTCATTTTTCATAGAATCACAGAATCATTAGGGAACAGAAGAGACCATGAAAGATCATGTAGTCCAATTGCCCCAGAACAACAGGATCAACCTAACCAAGTTACACAGGAACCCATCCAGAATCCTCTTCTCCAAGCTCAAGAGACCCAGCTCCCTCAGCCTCTCCTCATAAGGGAGCTGTTCCACTTCCTTCATCATCTTTGTTGCTCTATACTGGACACCCTCCAGCTGCTCTGTGTTCTTCTTGAACTGAGGGGCCCAGAACTGGACACAATACTCCAGATGCAGTCTCACCAGTGCAGAGTACAGGGGGAGAAGAACCCTTCTCGATCTGCTAACCACCCTCCTTCTGACCCCCCCCAGGATGCTGTTGGCCCTCTTGGCCACAAGAGCACATTGCTGGCTCAGAGTCATCCTGCTGTCNTGTCCAGGTCTCTCTGAATGGCAGCACAGTCTGCTGGGGTGTCAGCGACACCACCCAGCTTTGTGTCATCAGCAAACTTGCTGACAGTGCACCCTAATCCCTCATCCCAGTCATTAATGAATAGATTGAAGAGGACTGGTCCCAGTACTGATCCTTGGGGGACTCCACTAGATACAGGCCTCCAACTAAACTCTGTCCCATTGACCACTACTCTCTGGCTTCTATCCTGCAGCCAGTTCACAATCCACCTCACTACCCAGTCATCCAGTCCACGCTGCCTCAGTTTGGCCATAAGGATGCTGTGTGAGACTGCTTCAGATGCCTTCCAAATTTCGGCACTTTGCCCCTAGAGTTTTCCTGCTTTAGCAGCTGACTGGTCTGGCACGAGACCTTCTGAAATGGCTGGTTGAAGTTGATTTAGCATCTGTGTGCCAGACTGATCAGTTATGAAGCACAGACAAACTATACTCAGCTCAAGTTCAGGTTAGGGATGTAAATGTGACTGACTTCTAAGCCATTAATTCCAACTCACAGACTCATTAATTTCAAATCAGTAATTAAATTCAGCAATGATTCAGTTAATAAAAGCCCTAAAGAATAAGGATGGTTTTCTAGACTTCTCCAGCCTGGCAGCTCGTCCATGTTTTTGTTGTTGCCTGTTGTTACTGTTTGTTTTATGCAGTACAAAACAAACACCAGGAAACAGCTGAATTTCATAGTCTTGTGATTGTTTCATGCACTGCTGTGTGCAGTGCAGGAAAACAAATCCAACACAACCGTGGCTCTTGGCAGTCCCTGTCTGTGCTACAAATTGTCCTGCAGTGAAGCTCCATCTGACTATCAAAGATAGGCAGACAGTTTGCTCCCTCTTGGAAAAAAGCAATTAAACCAAACGTTTTCTTTTTAAAATAATAAATGTAGGTAGTGACTTCTCAGCACTAGGAAAGAGAAACCGCAGAACCTTTTCTGTTCACACTGACCGACAGACTGTGACGCAGATCTTTTTCCAAACTCTTTTGGGTAGGATGAAAGATTGGAATAACCAAATACCTGCATGAGGGAAAGTGCTGCTTCTGCTTGTGTAGTATCAGCTTTTATCCAAAATTACAAAAGGGAGAAGGGAGTTGCTTTCATTTTAAGTAACATTGTCAGTAGGAGTGTGAAAAGCCCTGAGCTGGACAAGTAATTTCTAGCTGCTTCTTTAAAAATCTCGTTTCATGGAGATCTTGGGGTCTGATTCTTTTCTAAGTGCTCTTGACACCATTCCAACATGACAATGCCAGAGTAATTGAGAGACCTGGCTCCTGCTGCACTCTGGGCTATGGTATCTCTGCATAGTCTGCCTTTTTTCAGGCATACAGTGACAGCATCTCAGATACATGCCAGCGTGAGAAGCAATGTCCTTGAAGATGGTTTGAAGGACAGCACTTATTGTAGGAGCGGGCAGAAGAGTGATCCCGTTTAATCCCTGCAGACCAAAACTCTCATCCCACATGTTCTCAGAAAATGTGCTTGGTTTTAATCTGATTTACAGCCCGCCAGCCACCAACCCATTGCCCTTTCCAAATGTGTGCTGAGCTTCCTCTGCCACCCTTAAATCAGAGGGATCATCCCCAGGAAACACTCCGTTAAGGTGTCAGACATTTTATCCTGCAGCTGCAGCACGTGTTCTTGCTCACAGATAATAAATTTACTGAAAGATAAAGACTTTCTGGTTTAGGAAAACAAACCCATTTCTTGGCACAGATGACCAGTGCTTTTCCCCTTCTTCTCATAACAGAGTTTCTTCAAGGAAATCTTTTTAAATGGCCCTTTCAGTCTCTACTGGAAATTACCCTCTTGTAGGGGCCTCACTTTCTTCTGTACATGTAATGACTTCATGAACACTAGGCTCGCCTATTGCGCAGTAACAAACAGGAATACGGGGCTATTACCAATGTTTGGCACAATCATTTTATTTCTAATGTGAAACTAAATATTGATGCTGTCAAGTGACTAGAGCTTACGGGCATAAATCACATGTACCTTTCTTGCATGAGCCTCGCTCAAGTTTTGCATTCATATACAGTAACCAGCTAATGTCTTTCTATTCCTGTAAGCTATTCGATTTGATGGCCAGATTACATGAGTCTGTTTGGTGTTTAGATGTCAGTGTTTTTATTGCTGTTACCAATATTGTCTTTTATTCTTACTGTAAGTGATAACAGAAAGTGAACAGCTTCCTTACACTATAAAAGGAATGAAGTTCCATTTACAGAATGTCCCTAAACAGAAAATATATCTGAAAAAAAGCTGAATAAATAATTCAGAGCTCGATGGGTGAGTAGATGAATTTTTACAATACAGGGACAGGCTTTTCTGGTGGAAAGCAAAATCTGCTTTAAGGCTGAATGACTGCACGGGAGTTGCTCTGCACTTTCACTGGTTTTGCACCTTTGTAGGCAATTGAACTTGTGAGACTGAGGAGTCCATCTCCTTGGTTCTCCTCACTGTTCTCTCTTTCTTTGTTCCACCCTCCTGTTTTTCCATTAGCTTATTTCTTGGTTTATTTTGAAGGTGAAATATAAATCCAGACACCCCGAGGAAAGCACAGCAGTTCAAGGACCTAAGATGGTGGCAAAACAGATTAGTCTGTCTCTCGTATAAACAGACAGCAAATACATTCTTAAAGGTCTTGGGATTAAATCCTCCCAGTTTACAGCTGCCTGTGCTTCCAGGACATTATGCTCAGATTTCCATGCAAGTGTGTACAAGAAAAACATTCCAGAGGAGTCCCTGAGGAAATCACCATGTGCATGCTCTTTCTTCCTCATCAAACTGGATGATCTTCAACAGCCAAACAGTAAACTAAGTGATCACTTCCTGCTAAGTGAAGAAATACCATGGAAAAGTATTTGGGATGGCTCCTACAGCGGGAGAGGAGGCACAGGGAGGCCTTGCACTGGCGTAACCCTGAGGTGTGAGCAAATAGCTGAAGCCAGGCCACAGGGAGACTGCACGGGGGTGTTGTTGAGACACAGCAGAAAGTGCTTCCACAGAATCATGCTATCTGCTTGGTTGTAAGAGACCTTTTGGACCAAGGCCAACCACCCGCCTACCACTGCCAGGTCACCGCAACACCATGTCCCTAATGAAACCGAACCGTGGCAGGCATCCCACACCAGGTTTTGCACGAAAGGCAGCCGGTGCTGAGCTGGCTCCAGCGGTGCCACAGGATCTCAATGACTTCTCGCGGAGGGACGGGGTGCGGGCCTCGATCTGCACAGGGCAGCCCCCCGAGGCAGTCTGTCACGGGCGGCCGCTGAGATCGGGTAAAACCACCCGCGTGTGACCCCTGAGGGCGTCCAGTACCGAAATGGGGGGGCTCCGGTGCCCAGCCCTCCTCTACGCTATCGGCCGCGGTGGCTTTGAATGCGGCAGAGGCGGGGCCGGGACCAGCTCCCCCACCCCCGTAGCAGAGCGGCCGACAGCGGCCCCTCTGGCCTGGAGACGCCGGCACCGGCAGCGTCTCCTCCTGGGGTGGAGGTTCCCGCTGCGCTCGGGCGCCTCAGCATGGCCACGGCAGCGGGGCCGGGGCCGCCGGTGAAGGTGCTGGCGGCGCAGCTGNGCCTGCGGGCAGTGTGGATGCAGGGCACAGTGCTGGAGGTGCGGCCTGGCGGGCGCGGCGGTTCGGCCCGGCTGCAGGACGGCAGCGGCGCCTTCACTGTGCTGGGTGTGGAAGAGGTGCCCAAGGGGCGGCCCTGCATGAGCGCAGGTACCGGTAGGGGGTGTGGGGGGTGTCTGTTAGTGGTAAGAATTGCTGCTCTCGTCCCCCAGTTCCAGTGAGAGCAGGGCCTGGGTTTAGCTCTCCGCATTTACAGGAAACCTTTGATGAAAGGGGGAGCATTGCTGAGAGGAGCTGCGAGTCAAAGGACAACGACGAGAGACTTCCTTGTTTATGTGAGGTGATTTCCTCTTCCCCAGTGCCCTTAGTTCAGCTGAAGCACTGGACGGCAGTCCTGCAGGATTTGGGGTGCCAGACAGTCCCACTGCATCAGTCCCAGTCCTGTGAATGGAACACTGCTCTGCTTGCAGGGCAGGAGGAGGGAGGAACAGCGTTGGTTTCGCCTTTACTGTATGGAAACTCCATCCAGTCTCCTCTAGGTCACAAAGCCTTTGTTTGAGAGTTAGTTTTGAACGATCTTAGTTTCTTGAGTTTTCTTGCAAGTGTTGGCAGGATTAATTCAAACTGTTTAATTGCTTGATTTAAAGTATTTTGTGTTTGGAGTGAAACTGAAAACACAAAGATGAATTAAATGTCATGCTTGCTTGTTTCTTTTAGGGAAGTATGTGATGGTGATGGGTATGGTGCGGTCCTGCAGTCCAGAGCCTGTTCTTCAAGCAATAAAAATGACAGATCTTTCTGAAAACCCTGTACATAAGAACATGTGGAGCCTTGAAGTGGAGGATTTGCAGAGAGTCATCCCCTAGGTTCTTCTGTCCCAAACAACTGGAAATCTGATGGGGTTTTTTGTTCTGGTTTGGTTTTCTCTTGGGTGGTGCAGAGCAGAACCATTCTGTGTATTTGTGCTCTCAAACGACCACCACTGACTCTTGGGAGTAAGCAGAATCAAGTGGAGGGATCAGTGCATTACTGGTAGTAATCAGCTCTCAGTCTCTTCATACCAACAGATTTGAGAAACACTTGATGGTGTTCGAGTGCCGTGTATGAAGAAACTGCCTGTCCTCACCGATGTTCATTGCTATTTCTAAGAACATGTTTTGATAATCATTCCTACAGCCCTGCATCCTTAGCAGCCAGTACTGCATAGAGCTCCTGGTGGCAGGGTGAGCTCCATGTGTGGAGCAAACACAGAATGTGTTTCAGTCCATTAACTCTGGTTGGAAATAAAGTTTTCACTTGTGTTTTTCAGTGCTTCTCACATCAGTAACCTGTACTTGTCAGACAGATGTCTCTTTCTCACTCCAAGCAGAGTCTTGTACTTCAGTACCTTATAGGTTTCTGTGTTGCTGGAATACTGGAAGTGGAACAGTAGTGACCCTGACACCCTGTGAAGTGAAATTCACTGAAAAGACACAATGCAGAATTTCTTGGAATAGGTTCTCCAGGTTCAAGATGCCAAATATTTTTACTACCTCACGAAACAAGCTTGCTGTGCATAAGTGCCTTTTTCTCTGTGTGTGGGGGTTTCCTCTCGTGTTCGATGTGTGTTCTTAGTTGTTTACATTCATAAATGTAATTTTTTTTCTGTGGAAAAAACCAAAACAGATAGTGAAATCACATAGAAAACTTTTAAAACATAGAATTGTTACTAACCCTTTATTTCCACTCTTGTCTAAGAAGACTTTGAGTCCATTGCATTATCCATGTGTAGTTTGAGACTATTGTCAGGCAACACAGCCGTGTTAATGAGGAATGTGTGTAGGAAGGGAAGAAGCCCACTGGTTGTACTCTACACAACTTAAGAGAAGGATGAAGTGGCGGAAGCTGTATCTAGAACTGGTGGGATTATGTTTTCAAAGCAGATGGAAATTAACTCCTGCCTTTCACACAGACTAAGGATTGGGTTTCAGAAAGCAGTTCCAGCTCATATTCGAACCAGACCGCATCAGAGGCAGTTGTATAATGCAAAGTCCTGTGCACCGAGGCTTGGCAAAACACTCCCCACATCAGGGTTTATTTATTGGTTTTGACCTGGGAAAAAGTCCACTTTTTGGAAGGAATGCTGTAGCCTTTCAGAAATGATCCACACTGGCAGCATGCTGGCTGGCTACTGATTTTTTCTGGGGATAGAAACTTCTCTCTATGAATGTTTCTTGTGCCAGGAACCTGAGTCTCATTCCCAGTAAGTTCACTTTGCTGGGCTTTCTAACTGAGCAGTAAAGCCCTGGAAATAAAGACCTGAAAGGCCTGCTGCTTCCCTGCTGCTGTCAGTGCACTTACATCAGTTAAATGTGACTTGTAGGCTCTGTCCTGGTTGGTCACGCTGGTTGGTGGGTCAGTCGCTTGAGCATATCCCCTTAGTGCATCGGAAAAGTTGCGTATATAGAGGGGTGGATTGCCTTTGCAGAGATTTGTGTCACCACTTTCTTCCATCCAGAGGCTTCTGAGTCAACGCATCTGGGGTTTCTTTACTTGGTAAGTCAGTTCCAAGCATAGGAAGATCTAGATCTCTTCACAGCTTGATTTAGGATGTTTCGGTATCCGTCTGGCTTTCAGCTGCATGTTTGACCTTACCAGAACCCCAGACTGCAGCTTTGGTTCCAACCACTAGCAAGTTTCACAGATCTGATCAGTACAAACCTCTTAAGTGTCATTTGCCAATTGCTTGGCTGGAGATCAGCTGAACTGCAGTGCTGCAGAGAGGCCTGTAGTTACATCGGTTTGAACAGTGACTTAAAGGTTTTAAAGCCGACATTAGATGATGACACTTCACATTAGAAAGTGCTTCCCTAGGCATTCACCCTTAGCAGAGCTGAGTGTTGAGCTAACCCAAGGATGGTTCTGACTTGAGTTTAGCTGTGCTTTGCCTATGGTGAATGGCTGATGCTGCTTAACAGCTGTTGGTGGTTTGTTCACCCTTTGGATTAAGACTTGGTCTGAACAGTGATTCATCTCCAGCTTTCCACAGTTTGGCATGGCAGGGCTCTGCTGGGTAGTGGGAATTCTCCCTTTGCCACATCTGAATTCGTGCCTCAGGTTCTACAGGAGAGCATGGCTTCGGCAATTACTTGAACTGCTGGTGTACAACAGAGCGTGTACCTGAGACCTTACAGGGTGAAGACCTTCTCTAGCCTAGTCCAGTGGAAGGGGAGATCAATGCTGTGATCAGTGTCCCAGATTTCTTACCAGCTATGAGAGGCCACCTAGGGACAAAGAAGGGCAGCACCAGCAGTCAGGGCTGGCCGCTTCCAGGGGGAGCAGAGGCTAAACATTTTGAGGTTTGAACCAGGCAGCAGCAGAACAAATGGACCCCACTGTGAACTTGGTGAAGCCTACCAGCTAAAGCAAAGGTCAGAGCCCTAGATTTCTTGTTTGTTGGAAAGCTGTGTAGGACTGTTGAAAGGCCAGCAGCAGATCTCAGTGCTGTCACCTTTCCTTTTGGAGCTGGATGAGCACAGGTTTGGTGCCTGGCTGAATCAGGAGCAGAAACCCACGCCCCCTGTGAGTATGGGCTTGGGTTAGTGGCTACAGCAAAGATGTGAGCCCCCTGTTTCTTGGGACTGTTGAAGGACAGTCAAAGGATGGTGAAAAGCTTTCACAGCATTGAGGGTTGCACCTTCCGTGTGGAAGCAGGGTTTGTGGAGCCACACTCAGCCAACTGAAGACAAGCCGATTGTGGACTTGCTGAACTGTAATCAGTAACCAGACTTCAGAGGCCCAGATTTCTTGGGGCTGTTGAAGGACTGCCCGGGGACCACAAAGGTCAGCAGCAGCATTCAGGACTGGCATCTTCCCATGGGGAGCAGAGGCTAGTGTAGTCCTTCCCAACTTGCCTCAACCACTTGGCCCAAGTCTCCTACCAGATGTCCCAATTGATCAGCCCATGCTCTCCACGTGTCCTGGGTGGCCAGCCCTTGCCTTTCACAAATTGCCTCAAATGGCCGGCCAAATCCCTTCTCCACTTGGCCCTGGGGAGCAGCCCAAGCCTTCCACCATTTGCCCTGCCCAGCTAGCATCCAGTAGGTGACTGCATCTTGTCCTCCACCAGTTGCTCTGAGTGACGGGCCCAAGCCCTCCCTCCAAACAATGCCCCACATGGCCATACTGAGCCCTCAACCATTTGACTCACTGGCTGACTCAAGTTCTCAAAACACTTATCCCAGCTGACTGGCCCAATCCCTTGAGCACATGGCCTTGGTAGCCAACACAATCCAACAAGCTGGCCCATGTGGCAGTCCTGAGCACTTCATCACTTGCCCAAGGCCGGCCAGCCTGAGCACTTCATCATACCCTGGCTTACCAGTTTAAGCCCTCAACCAGCCCTCTATCACTACCACCTGCTGAGTGGGTGTCCTGGCCAGTTCTACCACTTGCCCAGGCTTGTTAGGCCAAGCCCTTCTGTATTTGTCTCAACCACCCAGTCAGAGCCCTCTACTGCTTGCCCCAGCAAGCCAGCACCCCTTCGAATCGGGTGCATCTGGCAGGTCAATACAAGTACTGGAGCAGGAATGCTAGTGTGGTCCAGTGGCAGCTGTACACAGGCCCAGGCACACTCAGCTCTGTGGTCCTGCTCTCCTACCTGGCACCTAGGTCCCCACTTGGCTCTGCTCAGGGTCACCTGCACCAGCTGCAGTCAGCATGCCCCGGGATGACACCCCCTCCCCTACCCTGCCAGCATAAACAGAATTTGAGCCCCTGGGTGCAGTTAGCAGTCAGGATGATGAGCAAGAACATCCCCAACACAGAGATCCTGCAAAAGGCTCCCAAGAGCCAGGCTCCCAGCTGATGGATGTCTGATGTCTCAAGAGATGTAGAATTCCAGCTCCTATTCCAGACCCACATCTACCCACCTACCCCCAAGTCCCACAACTACCTCTCCTGGAGCCTTGAATTTGTGTTCTCCACTGGCACCGAGAGGCTGCCAGAGGGAAGCGAAGATGCACAGACGTGGTGCTGAGGGACAGTGGTTAGTGATGACCTGGCAGTGCTAAGGAGAGGCTGCCAGAGTTTTAAAGGTCTCTTCCAACATGAACAATTCCATTTAGAGTCCCTCTGGTGATGGACCCAAACTGCTGCTGGAACCATCTCCCCAAAGCCAAGGATGTAACGAGTCCCCGAGCACCACCGGCCTGCAGCTGCCAAGGACTGGGACCACGCAGGGTTCTGCTACTGGGAAACCCTGGCTTTCCTCCCTCCCTCAGGGGCCGCTCTGGACCTGCCTGTGCAAGTGATGTGACACAGACTCATGAAACTCCTGCCACCACTAGCTCATGTGAAGTCAAGGAACACAAACAAACCCTCCAGAGTTCCCAGCCACAGGATCAATCCCTCTGCACAGGCAAACAGCTGAGAAGCAGTGCAGCTCATGGTGGGGTGGAAGTTCTTTATTTGTGGCCTGGGGACAGGAGCAAACAACGTTACGATCAAGTAGGAAATGCAGTCATGTAGAAAAAGAGTCACAGAAACTTCATGGAATTCAGGCTAAGCTCAAAAACTGCCCCTGGGCAGCGAGTGATGAGCGTCCCCCGAGGCACTGGACATGTTTAGCTCCAGCAGCCCTATTCAGAAACAACAGCTTCACCCTTCCCTTGATTTACCCCCAGCTGTAGTGTCTTACACACAGAAAGCAGACAGACAGACCATGAGGCAGGGTCCCAACAGAGAAAGGCTGCACATCAGTACAGACCCAGTTCTTGTGGGACTTGATCTCACATCCACCTCTGCTCCTGGAAGAGACATCCCCACTGCATCTGCACCAGCTTCTGTGGACCACTGCGCCAAGCAGACCCCTCCTGGCCATGTGGAGAGGACCATTCCCCACTGCCAGGGGTGAGCTTGGACCTCATTTCCATCTGGAAGTTGCCCACAGCCTGAAGGCTGATCTCAACCCCCGACAGGCAGAACTGCTCCCTTCTCCCAGAAAGGAGCTGCGCTGCTGTGAGGACATGGACAGCTCTCAGGCTGTGATGCACGAGCGGATGCAGAAAAGGCCAGGAGAGCAGCAGAGACAGACAGTGACCACCAAGGCCCACAGTGCTCCCTTCCTTATGCGGATGCAGGATCAACAGCTTCACCACCAGCAGCCACGGCTGATCAGAGGCAGTGGCTATTGGTTCCAACTCTAAGAATGTCATCCCAACAGGTCCCAGAGCAGCAGCGTTTGGTCGTGTTTCTGTCCATCGGTCAATCCCAAGCTGTCCGTCATGGATTTGCATTTGTTCCTGCAGCCCAGAAATCTGCAAGACAGTGTGGAGGTGGATACAGGGTTCCACCTGCCCTGCCCTGCTCTGCTCAGAGAGGCTGCTGGGCAGCACCTGACCAGGAGGAGAGGTCAAAGAAAGGACAAGAGAGACCACCTTCCCCAAAACCCAGCACGAGCCCACTGTGCCATTCAACTACAACACAGAACACGCTGCAGAAAACTTGTGTGGGGATGAAAAGGGAAGCAGAGGCTTTCAGGACTCTCTCTGACAAATCCTGGTAAGTCCCAGAAAGGGGGCATCACATCACTTCAGGTGACACTCAGAGGTGTCACACAAGCATCCTCTAGCACCAGTGACAAAAGATACTGTGCCAACCACAGACTGAGACCCAGCAAGCCCTTCCCAAGTCACTCAAAGGACTGCTGTGAGGACTTGGAGATGTTGCCTGTGTTGCTCTGTCTACAGCATAGGGGTGCTGCTCCACACTGCCAAAAGCAGAGGAAGGTTTGAGAAGGAGCAGTGCCCAGCATCTGCTCCTAGCTCCCCGTTACAGCCTGTGCTACACGGAAGGGGCAGAGCCTGGTACTAGCACAAGACAACCAGGGCAGCTGAAGAGGGGCACGACTGCTATTGCAACTGCGTCCCTACACCACAGGGTCACAGGTTTCCTAACACAAGTCCTGCTCTAACCTCACAGAGGGGAAAAGGCACATCACCTAGAGTTTTGCAGAGGATGAAGCAGTACCCAGCATGGCAGCGAAGTTGTTGGCAGAGGTTAGCCAGCTCCCGCCATCCACGACCAGGGTGGTGCCTGTCACGTAGGAGGAGAGGGGGCTTGCCAGGTACAATGTGCTGTGGGCGATCTCTGTCTTGTTCCCTGCACGCTGGAGAGGGATCGTGGCAAACAGGCTGGATTTCTCAGCAAATTTCCCACCTACGAGTGACAGAACAGTCAGACAGCACATGCCACTACCTGGTGACCACTGCTGCCTGTCAGGCACTGCAGCACTGCTCATATGGGCCTTGCTGAGGGTCCTGGAGAAGCTGGATGAGATCCTGAGGCAGCCCTGGGGTCAACCCAGGAACAAAGGGAGGACTCAAGCCCAGCAGTAGGATTTGTGCTGCAACCTAACTTTCCCAGCACTCTGCAGGTGGGCTGCAAGAGCTAAACCAGCTGGCAAGGCTGAGCTCTTGGGGGCACACATCATGCCTCAGCACTGGAAAGCACAAAAAGCTACCATTCAACAGAGTGAATGGTGGGACACTGCAAGGACACAAGTAGGGCTTCTCCCCAAAAGAGCTGTGCAAGTGTGACACAGCCTTGACCACACTGCACACTCCACAAGCTGTGTGGCTCTGGTGGTCTCAGTTCCCTCCCAGGCAGCTGTCAGCAAGCCACTGCCAAGGTGCAGGCAGGAGCCCCAGGCCACCTTACCCAACCGCCGGTAGCCCTCAGTGCCTGAAATGGGGCCTGGTGCCAAGCTGTTCACTCGGACGTTGTTGGGTCCCCACTCCACAGCAAGGTGACGGGTCATGGCATCTGGGAAAGGATTACAGCAGCAGTGAGGAATGAGGGCACTGTCATTGCCAGAAGTCTCAGAAAACTCTGTCCAAGCACAGGAGGAGAGAAGACCCTCATCCCAAACTGAGGTATGACGACTCATATCCACCTCTCCTGAAGACATCTTCCCATCCCCATATCTGGGAAGAACTAGCTTCCTTACTGCCCCCCACACACACAGCTCAGGAGCCCCAGCAAGCAGTATTTAGGTACCTATGGCAGCCTTAGCAGCACCAGCATGCACCTGGAGGGCCTGCCCTCGGTAGCTCAGGGTCGCTGTGATGTTAACGATAACCCCACCATGGTCCTGGGAAAGGAAAGGAGACATGGCATGAGGCAGAGAACAGGAGACATGAGGGGAGTGGTGGGTCAACAGAACTAGGATATGAGGAACTGTCACGCGTGGGCACTGTCACCTCTGCACTGCTAACCCATTGCCAGGACAGTACCACCTACTGGGCTTCTTATGCTGGGGCCATCAGAGGGGCCCCTTCAGAGAGTTGTTAGATGCAGAGCCAAGTGAAGGTCAAAGAAAGGAAAGCAGAGTAGCTAGAAAAGAGCAAGTGGCAGAGCATGGAAAGCTGCCACAACAGTCAAAAGCTCCAGGACTAGGGACAGAAAGATCCCTGCACAGGGCCTTCTGTCCCCAGGAGGGAACAGACTACTTCTGAGCACTGGACATGGCAGACAACCTGGGTCCACAGGGGCTGTGCTCACTTCTGCCCTCCATGCTTCCCTGAATTTCTCAAGAGCCAAGTATGATTTATTTGACAGTAATCCTTTGCCTACGAGGAGCTTCTCCACCCAGATGTCTGGCTCTGGTTTTCACTTACTCGGAAATACTTCTCAAAGAGAACTTTGGAGGTGTTGAAGGTGCCAATGGTGTCAATATCTATCACTGTCTTGAAGGCATTGAAGGACAGGGCACTGGCTGGGCACAGAAAGTTTCCTGCAGCACCTAAAGAAGAAGCAGGCAGGGGCACAGTCAGGACTGGGGCCAGAAGATATCAGACAGGTTCTGCAAGAAGAACATTCAGAAATCCAGTCTGGGTAGACTTAAGAGCATGTAGAAACAGCCCAGACTGCAGCTCTGGGTGCCCAGCAGCACAGGCATCCACACCCAGGCAAGCAGGAATTGCTACATATCACAAGGGGGTCTCTGCTTCCCCTGAGCCCCAGCAGCTGCTCAGATACTTCAGGCCACACACCAGGAAAACACTACCCCACACAGGGAAGTGTCCTGGATCTGTGCCAAACCTTCCCCCTACCTGCTCCAGCTGCTCACCATTTACGAGGATGTCAATCCGCTTGAACTCCTTCAGCGCCTCCTCCACTGCTGACACAATGGTTGGAGGCTGTCTGACATCTAGTGACAGAGGCAGGCACTGCTGGCCTGTGGCTGCCACCAGCTTTTTCGAAGCCTGGAAAATGTGAGACTTAAGATTCTTTCTAGGACTCTCTCCTTCAGAAAAGGTCAGACCCAGAGCTCCTAACAAGCCAGCAAGAGGCCAGGTGGGAGCCAAGGCCCTACCAGCACACAGCAAACACGATGGGCAAGGTGACACCCCCCTAAATGTATACAGCTTCAGGCTGGCAAGCACTCTGGGATGGCTGGAGGAAGCTCCTGCACATCACCAAACTAAGTGGCTGACCCCAAGGTCACTCACTAAGCCAAATTATCTCTGTAATTGACATGGCACGCCTTGAGCAACTTCTCTGAAAGGCAAGCTGCCCCCCCCCCCAACAAGGCTCCTGGCATGAGACCAGGCATAACTGAGCTTTAGATCTATCGAAAAGCCAGCCCACAAAGTAGAGCAGGACAGCTCTACAGCTCACAAACCACCCCTTAAGGCTCATTAAGAACATAGCTCCCTGCAGCAAATTAAGCACTGAAAAGCACCCTCCACACCACAGAGTGTTGCTCTGTGCTCCTGCTCAGAGCTATTGGGTCCTTCTAAAAGCTTTGATTCCCAGCCAGCATACAGGTATACTGAGCGTCTACAGTCTGGGCAAGTGGGTTCCTGTGTCCTCCAAAGACCTCAGTCCCGAAGCAGGAAAAGCTTCCTGAGCATTGCAGCTTGTTTTCTGGAACATGAGCCTGAGAAAATGCAAACTGACAGCACTAATCACCTTTAGAAGCCGCTGGGTCACGTGAGGACTTCACTCCACACACAGCTACCACAAAGCTCTCACATGGCCATTTTCAGTCCAAAACAGCAACACAAGCCACAGTGAGCCCCATAACTGTTGCCCAGGGTCACCTCACAGGGGCCCAGCCATCCATACAGTAACTCAACTGACACTCATGGCTTTCCACACCTGCATTGTCCCCTTAATTTCAAAGAACAAGGCAGCAGATTTCAAGGCTCTGCATGCCCACATCAACCCATGGAAACTTGAGTCAAGAGTGTCTTGTCCTGCTCACAGCAGAGATTCTGCACTCTGTCACTGCCCTGCTGACAAAACCTTCATCACAGTCTGTTTCTCTCTGTCGATGTCATCAATGCAGCACCTGGAACAGACACAGCACTCGCAGAAAACATGACGAACTGAGTTCTGTGTGAGCAGGAGGTGCTGCCTACCCTAAAGCCACTGCCGTCCTGCCCATCCTTGTGCCTGCTGCTGCGAGGGGCCAGCAGGCAGGACAGCACTGGGCACCCATTTCTGCTGTTGCAGCACTCCCAGCTGCACCCCAAGCAGAGGGCAGGCAGATTCACTGGCGCTCCCAGCTCTCTCTCCTGCCCGACCGCATGGACTCACCTCCGCCACTCGCTGCTGGCTGCGACTCGCAATGACGGTCCGGCAGCCGTGTCTGCGGAGAAGGAGCTACTGAGGGGGGCCTCAGCGGGCGGGAGTCCCCGCCGCCCGTCTCACTAGGGCCCAAGGAGGCTATGCCAACCTCCGCCGGGCCCCCGCACCTCATGAAGATCTCGGCGATACGGAAACCGATGCCGGAGCCGCCACCGGTGATGAACGCGACCTGACCCCTGTGGAGCGGACGTCGGAGATCAGAGCTCAGAGTCCAGAGCCCAGAGCCGGGCATGGCCTCAGCAGCGGGCACTCACGACAGGATATCGGGGCTGAGGAGGTGCCGGTACTCGCGCAGGCACTCATCGCCCTCCTCGTCCGCTGGCGCCCACGACGCCGCCCCCGCCTCCGCCATGACGCCGGAACCCCCCGGGCCCGCCGGGAGGTGCTGCCCCGCGTGCGCAGGCGTCACGTGCTGCCTGGCAATGGCTCGCGGCTGCGGCCTCTAGCGCCCCCGGTGGCCACCGAGGCTCCTGCAGCCGGCGCTGCCTGGATCGTCCCAGCGGCCCGGTACGTGCACTGGTGCTCATCAGCAGAGCCCAGTGCCTCCCAGGGCTTCACAGTACTGCCCTAGGGCACCCTGAGGGTTGGAGGGGACCTCTGAAGATCATCCAGTCCAGGTCCCCTGCCAGAGCTGGATCCCCTAGAGCAAACAGGAACAGCCCAGGAGGGTTTGGGATGTCGCCGGTGACAGAGACTCCACAGCCTCTGGGCAGGCTGCACCAGAGCTCTGGAACACTCCATCATGAAAAAGCCTTCCTTTGCGGTCCGCTGGAACCTCCTGGGTTCCAGTTGGTGCACAGTGCCCCCTGTCCTGTGACTGGGCTCTACTGAGAGTGGTCTAGTCTTGTCCTCCTACCACTCCTTTTAGCTATTGATCAGCACTGATGGCATCTGCCCTCAGTCTCCTCCTCTCCAGGCTGAACAGCCACAGCTCTCTCAGATTCTCCTCATAAGGAAGATGCTCCAGCCTCCTGATCATCTCAGTGGCTCCAGTTCCTCCCTGAGATGGCCAGCACCACCTCAAGTCAGTAACCCCTTGGAAAATTTCTATGCATCCCACAACTTTCCAGTAGCATTCCAGTGCCCCCCAGCAAGATGTCAGCACTTCACAGTGACCTCCCAGTTTTTCCAAAGTTTCCCAGTACCACCCCAGTGCACCCTGTGGACATCTGTTTCTCCTAGAGCTTCCTCATGCTATGCCTGTAGCCCCTTGGGAAAACTCAATGCATCCCAGAGCTTCCCAGTACCATACCACTGCCCTCCAACAACATGTCACTACTTCATGGTGACCTGCTAGTGCTTCTCAGAGCTCTCCAGTGCCACTAGTACTACCCAAGGACAGTCCAATGCCTCCTAGAGCTTCCCAGTACCACCCCAGTGCCCTCTGGAGACATTCCAGAGCTCCTTAGTGCTCGGTGGTGGTACCCAAAGGAGGAGCCCATGGCTAAAAGCACTGGGGTTTATTGTGGAGAAGGCGGTCTGCTTTGGCCAGGCCACCTTATGGCCCATAGGTGTAATCCCGGTCCCCGCTCTCCCAGGCCACCAGCTCGTTCTGCTGGAACCAGAAGCTGATCTCTCGCTGGGCTGTCTCCACAGAGTCACTGGCATGGACTACATTCCTGTGTGGAGAAGACGATGGTGTTGTGGGGTCTTGAGAAGTCCCAATGGGCCCCAAAGGGTTCTTGGCACCCACCTCTCGCCCCTACCTGCTGACATGCATGCTGAAATCCCCACGGATGGTGCCTGCTGCCGCTGTTGCCGAGTTGGTGTTCCCCACCATGGCCCGGGTGGACTTGACCACATTGTAGCCCTCCCACACCTGCATGACAGGGGACACCTGAGACCCCTGGATCCCATGAGTCCCACCCTCAGAACCCCTGAACTGCCCATCCCAGTCTCTCACCATGGCCACAACTGGCCCAGAGGTCATGTAGGCAAGGAGTGCAGGGTAGAAAGGCTTCTGACGCAGCTGCTGGTAGTGCTTGTCCAGGAGACCCTGGTCTGCCTGATGCCATTGTAGAGTGACAACAGGGACACATGGCTGGTGTTCCCTGCTGACACCTCGCCCCTGGCACCCCTCTGAGCCAGCTGCAGGGTGTGAGGAGCAGGGTCCCTCTGGGGTGTGGTGGCAGCTCAGTGGGGTTGGGTACCTGGAGCAGCTTCATGGCCACCAGCTTGAAGCCACGGTGCTCGAAGCGCTGGATTACATTCCCTACCAGACGACGCTGCACTGCATCCGGCTTCACCAGCACCAGCGTCTTCTCCTGCAGCTCTGGGAGGGCTTCGTGGGGAAAGAGGAACCAGCATCACTACCCGGCAGGGGACATAGGATCACCACCACACATGAGATGTGGCACAGGTTATATTAGCAGGACCCCGTGCTGCTCCCAGGGCACCACCTGTTGTCTCTTGGTCCCAGTAGCAGCTCTCACAGGGTGACTCTCTTCCCATCTCTGTCCCCACCCTAGGGCTGTGTTCCCCTGTGTTGTGCAGTCTGTCTAGGTCCCAGAAGGAACCCCAGGGACATACTGCACAGTTCTGATGGGTGCTGGGGATATGTCCATGGCTGAGAAACACCCTTTAGCCCAGCATATGACAGGCTAGGTTCCTATATGTGCCCCCCTGTTCAGCCTGAGAGTGACACTCTGTGTGCCATTGCTCCTGCCCAACTTCAGTGCTTCCCCCTTTCCAGAGCCAGCTGAGCACCAGCCCTGGCATAAAGCGGGTCCCTGGTCACACTCTCCTGGGGCACTGTGGGGTGGCAGGGTCCTGCAGTGCTGTCATCCCCCTCACCCCACTGCTGGTCCTGCTGGAGCCACATGGGCAGGAAAGAACACAAGTACCTCAAAGGACAGTGCATTTTCAGAGGGACAGGTGGGACAGGAAGGAGTGGAATGAGAGAGGACACTGAACTGGGGTGTTTCACCACCAGCCCCAGTCTTTGGGCTGCGAGGCCCAGTCAGTCTCAGTGCTGGTGTGGAGAGACCAGGACACGCGACTTTATGAGTTCACCAATGCTTCTGGGAATTGTTGAACATGGCCCAGCTTCACCAAGCTCCCACCCTGTCCCCACCAGGGCAGCACTGTCCTCCCATTACAGCCCTGGGTACACGAAGTCCCTTGGGACCTTCAGGGTAGGTGCTGGGAGAGCCACCGGCCCTGGCCTCTGCTCCATCCTGGTGCAGAGTGGACAGCAAGAGCCTCTGGCACCAAGTCACACCAGAGTGGAATGAAGGACCCTATGAGCTGGGCACTGGGGGGTCTGTCCCTGGGAGGGAGGGTTGGGGCACAGGGGGCACCGCGGGGACAGAAGAGGAGCCCTGAGGGACAGGACAGGCAGGGGACTGAGGGTGGGATTGGGATGTGGACTTATCTCCGAGGGCAGGATAGGGAAGGAAGTGGGGACTGGACAAGTATGTAGACTCATTCCCTGGGGCAGGATCAGGATGGAAACTGGATTTCTAGGAGCAAGACAGGGATTGGGAGGGGGGTCCTAAGGAGCATCGTAGGGAAAGGACTGAGGGCAGCATGGGGAATGGGTGTTCTGGAGCAGGACAGGGGATGGGACAGGGTCCTCAGGGCAGGAGGAAGAAAGGGATAGGAGCCCCAGGAACAGACTACGGAAGAGTCGGGGACAGAGCAGGGATGGGAACTGGGTTTCCAGGGCAGGACCAGGATGAGGACAGGGTCTCAGGGGAGGAGGGGACCGCAGGAAGGACGGGGCTGTCTGTGTCTCACCGGAGCCGTAGCAGCGAGGCCCGGGGGGGCAGCTCGGACTCGCCTGCCCCCGCAAGAGGCTCCGGGCCAGGCGGCGCCCCAGGGAGCCCATGGAGGAGCCGGCGGGTCACACTTGGCCGCAGCGACGCTCCGAAGCCCCGCGGTCATTTTAAGGGCCCGGACAAGCCCGGGGACGGGTCAGGTTTTCGTCCCTCCCCTTAAAGCAGCCGCCGGGACCTGGATGAAGCATCCCGGGACGGGACATCCCAGTGTGGAGCATACCCGGCCCAGGAGAGCCCTGCGTGGGGCACCAGAGCCCGCACCCCCAGCCGAGAGTGACCCGGGGCGGGAGGACCCAGCCCCAGCTCGCAACCTGATGGCCTAAGCGTAAGAGCACTCCGCATTAGCACAAGCCTGGGCCAGGGTGCTGTGGACACCCTGCACCCCCTCCCCAGGCCGTGGCAGGGCTCGGGCCTTGCCCCTCCTCATCTGGAAGAGCAGAGACTGCCCCTTCCCTGCTCCTCTCCACAGCCATGAAGCACCCCTGAAAGCTGTGGGAAGCAGAGGTGGGATGCAGCTCCATGACAGAGGTGACAGGGCCCATTCCTTCAGCCCAGCCTGTGCAGAATAAAGCCCCTCCTCATCTGGGGAAGGGACGAGGTCATTTCCACAGCCTGGGAGTGGCTGGCACAAAGAGGCTCCCTGGAGCTGCATAAATATCCCCACTGGCCTCCTCCCCAGTAGAAGGAGAGAAGCTGGTATCTGCCACCCATTGAAGCAGGGGAACTGAACATAAGGAAAGGCCCCGCTTAGTATCTTCTGCAGGAAGGGTGATGGATGAGGAAGGGATTTGATTTATTCAGCATTCATCAGCAAGGGCTTTAGGTGAAGCCTGGCAAAGAAGAATCAGTCTTGAGCAGAAAGAGTGGAGGGCAGGTTGCAGCCTGGGTTTTGGCCATCTTCCAGCTGCTGCCCTTGATCAAGGGAAAAACATGTACTTTCACCCTCAGTCAACCAAGCATTTTGCAAGCAGCGGGGAGGAGAGCCTGTCCCCTGCTGCTGAGGGAAATCACAGGCAGGGTGCTTGAAGAACCTGATCATCCTAAAGGTCTTTTCTGACCTAAATGAGTCTCATTCTACTGCTGTCCCCACACTGAGGCCTGGAGGGGCAGAATTCACATGAGTGACCAGGACAGCAGCTCAGGAGCAAGAAGCTCTGGGGACAGGGTTGGCCCCTGCATCACATTTTCATACACTCAGCTATCCTCCAGCAAAACAAGGACTCAAAAGTTTCTAGCACTGACAGCTACATGGAGTTACTCAAGGAGCTGGCTGCTTGCAGTGCAGCAGCTCAGAGCTCTGTCCAGTGGTGGCAGATCATCATTCAACTGCCCACTGGGCTTCAACCATCTATGACCTCTGCCGAGATGCAAGGACTCTAGCCCCAGCATGCTGGCCTCTGGGGTACGTGCAACTTTCACTTCCAGCTACTCATTGCAGGGTATCAAACTAGTCCAGTTCAGCCAGCATGGATGGCAAGGCTGTCTGTACACAGGTTATCCAAACAGTGCACTCTGTCTGCAGAGGGTAAACAGGGAGTGAAGGATGTTTTTTACAAAGCAAGTCCTTCTCCATCCCAATTCACCATGACCTGAGCCAGCCAGCCAGCCCCATCTCTATCAACACTTACAAGAGAGGCTCTGCTCCAGGCCTGTTCCCTTTACCTGGCTGATTTACTGCTCTAGTTCTCACACTAAAGACTTCAGGGAAAGAAAAATCACCTTCCCAGCATGATCAGATTCAAGAAACCCAGTCCTGTGTGACTGGGATTTTAACCTTAGTTCAGACACCGCTCTCAGGTGATCTCAGCCCTCAGCTCAGGCTCCTGTGGTGCAACAGCAGGAATGAAGGATTTCTGTCTGCAGCAGGTCTTGATCAGCCTGCTGTAGGGAGTATGCAGGTCCACCAGAGCAGGTGACAGAGAACAGCAGCAAATAGAGGGAAAACACAGCAAGAGCAGAAAGAATCTCCAAGCAGCCCAATACCTTTCAGGAGGTGCTGAGACTTGCTGAGAGTGTGGACAAGGCACTTGTGCACACAGGGTGAGGCATCTGCTACCCGGCCTGGGACAAAAGCACCAGCAGAATGGCTGGGTGATGGATGACTGGGTGCCAGGCCCAGAGGGAATCTAAACCAAGTTCCAGGCCACTTAAAACAACGAAGTCAGCGTTTATTTCCATTAAGCATGTTTTAGTATCACAATGGAATGATGAGAAAATGTTTAAAAAAACCCAAAAAAGTCTCTAATCCCCACAAACAGCAGGGAGGTTTTCAAGGCAATTTAAAAACAAAGGAGTGACAGAAGTGCCAGAACAGTCCCAACATCATGAGACTCGTCCTCCGAGAGCTGGGTAGGGGCAGGAAGGTGGAATGACACGAAGGTATGAATGTCTGAAGTAGTCTTTGGCGCTTCTGTCTCGTGTTTGATACATACACGACCTCTCAAGCCAACTCCACAGAGATCTCCAGATGCAGCAAAGTGCTCTGTTAGTAGAACAAAACCCCAGCAAGAGGATTTTTCCCTGCAGCCGAGATGCCCGACAGTTGGGGCGTTAAGACACATCCTGCAGACGGTGCTGACTCCAGCCGGGGGCCTTTGGGTTGGGAGAGGAAAAACAAACAGAACAATAGTAAGAGGAAGCGTGGTGCGTGACTCCAGAAGATGTGCTCATGTGCAAGCCACCATGCCCCGCAACACTGACAACACCAGGGAGAAGGTGGTGGTAAAATGAAACACAGATCCGTTCCCTACAGTGATAGAACCGTGAGTCCAGTGCAGTAACTATAGTTTCACAGTTCCAGGGGGCAAGCTGTCATTGCAGAGTCTGTAGTAACGCAGGTCATTCACCAGTCTGTGCACATTCTGGGTAAACGATGGCAGGTCCTGGGAAAGACCAAAAAACAAGCTGTACTGCAAACAACAATACCCAGAATCAGAGAAGCAAACCATTCAAGGTTGGAAAACACCTCAGAGATCACCTCCACCACACCATCACCTGCCTGATAAAACATACCCCAGAGTGCCACATCTCTGTGTCCAGAAATGAGTGACCTGACCACTTCCTTGGGCAGCCTGTTTTAATTCCTGACCCACTCTCTCAGCGATGACATTTGTCATAATGTCCTGTTTAAACCTCCCATGGCACAACCTGAGGTCATTTCCTGTCATCCTATCGCTAGTGACTTGGAGAGAAAAGACCAACATCCACATCAACACAAACTTCCTCCAGGTAGCTGTAGTTAACAATAAATTCTTAGCCTCCTCTTCAGACTAAACCACCCCAGTTCATCAGCTGCTCCATGTAAGAGCTGTTCTCCAGGCTCCACACCAGCTTTGGTGCCCTTCTCTGGGCACAGTCCAGCAACTCCACATACTTCTTGCAGTGATGGGCCCAAACCTGAACAAGTGCTGTCTTACAGCAGGGAACAGAAAGGACTGAGAGGGCCAAATGTCCACCTGCAATTTCATACAGAAGAACAAAGAGCCCTTCCTCTGGAGTTGGAGGCCAGGAAATCAGTCCCCATACGGAAAACGGAGCTGTCTGCTCTGTGCAGACAGCTACTACAGAGGTCCGGACTCTCTCTGCGGAATCGGCTCCTTGGCTCAGGCCCTACAGAAGTGGTCATCACAACCATGTGCAGTGGCAGATGCTTCCTGTGTTCCTGCCAAGGCTCCTGGGTGCCATGACAAGCGTTAATTATCCTGAAAAGCAGCTGCTTTCTAGAGGCCAGTGATTCTCTCTTCAGGTTCCTTTCTTCCTCTCAACCTTTGGTTTCAAATCCTCACCATCTCCCACAGGAGAGGAAGTGCTCAACAAACTTCAGGAGATGGAAGTCAGAGCCTGCAGCATTGCCTTGAGGTTCTGCAGGGAAGTTACCGAGCCTCCCTTTATTTCTCACACATACGGGGGAGGGGCAGGGTGGTGAAAAACAGCTATTGCAGCTATTCTGCTGTTGTCTCTATAATCCTCAAACATCTGGCAAGCAGCTGCCAGGAGATTTTGGCAAGGATCAGTGTTCCACTCTAGAAAATGTTAGCCTCCCCCTATGCAAACTTCCCCCAGGAAGCATTTCCTAACTACCACAGCACTCTGAGAATCGCAGCATCATTTTGGTTAAGATCATCAAGTCCAACCATTAACCCAGTGCTGCCAGGTCACCACTACATCACAGCACTTAGCACCGCATCCCTAAGGCGTTGCAATCCCTCCAGAGATGGGGACTCCAGCACTGCCCTGGGTAGCTTGGGACAGGCCTTGACAAACCCTTACGAAGAAATTGTTCCTCGGGGCCAACCTAAACCTCCCCTGAGACAGCCTGGGGCTGTTTCCTCTAGTCATTTGTTCCCAGGGAGAGAAAAGACCAACCTCCATCTCGCTGCAGCCTCCTGTAACGGAGCTGTGGAGAGCAAGGCCTCCCATGAGTCATCTTTTCTCCAGGTTGAACTCTCACAGTTCCCTCCAACGCTCCTCACAGTACTGGTGTTCCAGACCCTTCCCCAGCTTCGTCACTCTTCTCTGAACCTGCTCCAGCCCCTCAGTGTTCTGCTGGGAATGCAGGGCCCAAAACCGGACTAAGGATTCGAGGTGTGGCCTCACAGGTGTCCAACACAGGGGTACGGATCCATGCTCTGGTCCTGCTGCCCACACCAGTGCTGGTACCAGATGAGATACCAGTTCTGCTATAGATAGTAAAAAAAAACCCCTGCAAAGCACTGCTGAGTGGGGAAGTCTGGAACACAATGTTCCTCTAAACACCGCCCTGAGAAGCTCATGACTGCCTGCCAGCATGTTTTAGGGGACAAAACTCGTGGGAATATTGACCCTCTGCTACCACGTTTCCCCCCTCTTACCCTGTCCATTTTGAAATTCCTTCCCAGCACGTTTTTCTGGTTCGAGTCCACACCATCACAACTAGCCAGGAACTCGGGGAGAAAGGCTGAGTAGAAGCCATCAAAGTCCACTGAGGCCATATTGTAGGTGGCAATGCCAATCTCCTCCTGCAACAGGTCATGCGACTTGTGGACAAGCACCTGGAGTAGCACATTCACAAACTGGAACAGCATGGTTGTCCGGAATATCTTCTGCACAGAGAGAGAAGCACACAGCTAGGAATCTTCCCACCACAGGAGGGACCACAGTAGCCAGCACATGGTTTCAGAAGTACAGACCCATCAAGGGCAGAGCAGCCCTGGCTACACAGAGCTATTTCAACACCAGCAGCTTCTGAGTTGTCAGCAGGGCCTGTGAACTCTCGTGGGTTACAGATCATGTCCAAGCCAAGCCCACCAACAGTTGCAATAACCTACATAATTACCCACTTCCGAGTTAGTAAGATGGCCCCCTTTAACCCTATGCACCCAAGTTTCAACCACTGACTGAATCCCATTCAAACTGTGTCCAGTTTCAGCTCTGCACTGGGAACACAGCCAGCTGTCTGGAAGTCTGCACAGGCAACCAGTGATGAGGTGGGGGCTGTCCTTCAGTCCTGAGCACAAGATGCAAACCTGAAAGCTGTTTTTGCAGGCTAACCAGGAGGGAAAAACCCCGAGTTCCAACTTCAGTCCTTCATGGTAACATCCACCATATGTAAATGAGAAGGCCTAGAGGATGGATCCATGGCGGCAAGCCTCAAGATTATGGCAACCAACCAAAGGCTGTGCCAGAAAAGCCCCCCAAATCCCACCCTTCAGAAGAGCACCCACCTATTACTGAGCACAGAGTGTACACCGGTCAACTGTGACCCACCTTGTGGTAGAGCTTCTGCTTGGTGTTCAGCGTCTCCAAGTAGAAGAGATTCTGCTTGAACAGGTGAATGTCAGGCTGCAGGAAGGACTGGCCAAATGCCTACAAAAACAGCAGAGTTGAAGCAAAGAAACCAACAGTCCACTGAACTTTCCAGGCAGATCATCACCACTTCCACTCTGACTCCAGAACAAACTCCTTGGAGTCTCTGCTGCTCCTCAGTGGAGCAAACAAACAAGACAGGCAGCTAAGTCAAGCATGCTGCTGCCAGACCAAGGGAAATCTAACGGCTTTGTTCTCCAGCCAGTTCTGGACTCAGATCTCTGGTGGAAACCAGCACACAAACTACTCACATCCTACTACAGAACACTGGCTGTGTAGAGAATGCTTACAGAAGATCATCCAGTCCAATTCCTCTGCCACAGCAGGATCACCTAGACCAAGTCCACAGGAACAGATCCAGGTGGGTTTCAAACGTCTCCAGAGAAGGAGACTCCACAGCCCCCCTGGGCACCCTGTTCCAGTGCTCCGTCACCCTCACTGTGAAGAAGTTCCTTCAGATATTTATATGGAACCTCCTCTGTTCCAGCTGGCACCCACTGCCCCTTGTCCTACCACCAGGTGACCTTGAGAAGAGCCTGGCTCCATCCTCCTGACACCCACCCCTCACAGATGTATAGACATGAATGAGGTCACCCCTCAGCCTCCTCTTCTCCAAGCTACAGAAGAGCTTTGTATCAAAACAGCAGCAAGCAAGTAGTAAACCAAGTATTTCAGTACTGTCAATCTGCCTGAAGTTAGCACTGGGGTGACCACATAAACCACTTCCAAACCACAGTGTTCAGGTGAGATTGGAAGTGTTAGGCTGCTACATGGGAGACACTGTGCACTTCAGACACCTCCGCTCAGGGACCAGCTTGGGCCTCATGGGCACCCCAAGCTGCTGAACTAAAAAAGACAGGCCAGAGAAACACTACTCCGCTTTGTGTCAGCACAAGACTTCCCTCTTCACTCACGGACCAGAAGGGACAGAATCTCCAGGAGCCCTCCATGGTGGGGCAGCTCTGCAACAAGCCCTCCCACCTGAAGCCCCCTTCCTCCAGCACTCTCTGCCCTTGAAAAAACAAACCCTACTCTGAGCTAGCAGAGCACGGGGCAGGAGCTTCTTGTCACAGAGATGTGGTAAAGGGCCCCACACCAGGTACTCTGAGAGCACATTAGGGAGATCATTTCCTATTTTTACGTGAAGTTGCACCACCTGCTTTGGGCAACTCATTTGGCTGCTCTGACTTCAGACATGGAGCACAGTTTTTCTTAAAAATGCAACTTTCCCAGCCTGAAGACTGCTGCTAGATCTGGACATGCTGGACACCCTGCCTCTGCCTTCTCCATTCCCTAGCACAAGGGCTGTAGGATTTTAACCCACTAACCCTTCTCTTTCATTTCTGATGGCCCTGTGGTTCTGGAAACTAGAATGCACCTCGATTCCAGGAAAAACTCTTCTGCACTGACAATTTGCCCATGTGCTCACCACAAACGTCTAACAAAGGACAATGGGTCAGTGACAGTCACAAGTTTTTAGGCCCAGATCACAGGATCCTAGAGTGGTGGAGCTGGCAGGGACCACTGGAGATCATACAGTCTAAGCCTCTTGCCAGAGCAAGTTCACCCACAGCAGGTTGTCTAGGACCTCATCCAAGTGGGTCTGGAATCTCCCCAGAGCAGAAGACTCCACAACCTCTCGTGTTGCAGGGCTGACACCCTCACAGAAAAGTACAGTCTCGTGTTCAGGCAGAACATCGTGGGTTCCAATTTGTGCCCATTGCCCCTTGTCCTGTTTCTGGGCATCACTGAACAGAGTCTAACCCCATTGTCCTGACTCCCATCATTTAGCTGTTGATCATCACTGGTAAGACCCTCTCAGTTTGCTCTTCTCCAGGTCTCTTTCCTCAGCAGAGAGATTCTCCCGTCTCCTCACCATCTTCATAGCCTCTGCTGGACTCTCTTGGACTGGAGAGCCTAGAACTGGACAGAGTGCTCCACACTGGGCCTCGACAACTAGAATGGGAGGAGAATCCATGTGCCATGAGGCACAGAAAGGAATTAATATTCTTTCCTGTTGCCTGGTTTGCCTTGCACTGAGGCCCTGGGACTTGTGAGCAAGGCCTTTCTTCAAGTACGTGGATTTTCAGTGGTTCCTGAGGGCAAGGCCTCACTCAAGACATGGATCGCTCTCTCACATTAAACATCCAAGACCAAGTAATGAGGGTCTTTATAGATAGATAGGATTTGCTGCACATTCATAAGCCCTGGTCCTCATGAGGGACTTCCAACCACTCACACATCTGTTGGAGGGACAATACAACAGGGCATAAGCAACCCAGGAGATTCCTGGAGTGCACTGACGGCAACTTCCTCCTCTGGGTGGTGGAGATGCCTACAAGAAGACAAGTTATGCTGCACCTTGTCCTCACCAACAATGAAAGGCTAGAATGTGAAACTCAGGGGCAGTCTTGGCTGCAGTGATCATGAGATGGAATTGAAGGCCGTAAGGACAGCAAAGAGGGTGCCCTGCAAGTTTGCAACCTTGGACTGCAGGAGAGCAGACTTTGGTCTCTTTAGGGACCTCCCTGGTAGAGCACAAAGGGATAGAGCACAATGGAATAGAGCCCTGGAGGTACAGGAGCCCAAGTCAGCTGGTTAACATTCAAGGACCATCTCCTCCAAGCTCAGGAGCACTGCTTCCCTACAAACAGAACATCGGGCGAAAATGCCAGGAGGCCTGCAGGGATGAGCAAGGAACTCCTGGACAAACTCAGACAGAAGAGGGAAGCCTTCAGAAGGTGGAAGCAAGGACAGGGAGCCTGGGAGAAATACAGAGGACGTGTCTACACAGCCAGGTTCATGAGTGAGAAAAGGAAAACAAGGGAAAATGCGCGTCCCTCAGGAAGGAAACAGGTGACCTGTCAGACTGCAAGTGGAGGTTGAGGTACTTGACATTTTTGCCTGTCTTCACCAGAAAACAGCCAAACCATGCTGTCCAAGACACAGAAGTCAAAGGCTGGACTGGAAGAAGGAAGTGCTGCTCATGGTAGAGGCAGATCAGGTTCACAACTATATAAAAAACCCAAAGTTACACACATCCATGGCACTTAAGTCCTGAGAGAACTGGTGGATGAAGTGGCTATGTCATTACCCCTCCGATTTGAGAAATCATGGCAGTCTGTTGAAGTTCCTGCTGACTGGAAAAGGGGAGCCATAACTCCCACTTTAAAAAAGGAAAAAAAAACCAACGACCTGGGGAATTACAAACCAGTCAGTCCCACCTCTGTGCCTGGGAAGATCATGGAGCAAATTCTCCTGGAAACTAAGCTGAGGCACATGGAAAATAAGATGACCAGTGACAGCAAACATAACTTCACTAAGGGCTGATCACACTTGACAGACCTGGTGCCTTCTGTAACAGGGTTACAGCATTAGTGGATTAGGGTAGAGCAGCCGATGTCATCTACCTGGACTTGTGCAGGGCAATGGACAGTGTCATAAATGACATCCTTGTCTCTAAGCTAGTNGGACAGTGTCATAAATTACATCCTTGTCTCTAAGCTAGTGGATAAGGAATTGGCTGGATGGTCACTCACTTGTGATCCATGGCTCAATGTCCAAGAGGAATGGGTTATGAGTGGTTCCTCAGGAGTCTGGGTCCAGTGCTGTTTAATATCTTTAGCAGTGGGTGCCCCCTCAGCAGATTTGCCGAGGACACCAAGTGATATGGGGTGGTTGGCAAGCTGGAGGGAAAGGAGGGCATCCAGAGGGACCCGGACAGGCTGGAGAACTGGGCCTGTGCAAACTGCATGAGGTTCAACAAGTCCAACGGCAGGGTCCTACATCTGCACTGGGCCAATCCCAAGCACAAATTCCAGCTGGGTGGTGAATGGATTGAGAACAGCCCTGAGAAGGTAGATGAGATGCTCAGCATGAGCTGACAGTGTGTGAGGGCAGTGTGTCCTGGGACATATCAAGAGAAGTGTCACCAGCAGGGAAAGAGAGGAGATTCTCTCCCTCTATTCTGCTCTTGTGAGACCCCTCCTGGAGTCCTGCATCCAGTTCTGGAGTTGCCAATGTAAGGACAAGAAACTGTTGGAGCAGATCCATAGAAGGCTACAAAGATGATCAGAGGGCTGGAGCACCTCTGCTATGGGTACAGGCTGAGGGAGCTGGGGCTGTGCTGTTCAGCCTGGAGAACAGTAAGCTGTGGACAGACTTTAAAGCAACATTTCAGCAGCTGGGGGGGCCTATGGGAAAGCTGTAGAGGAACTTTTTGTGAAGGACTCTGGTGACAGGACAAGGGAGATGGGTTCAGGCTGGGAGAGGTTTAGATGAGGTCTGACACAGAAATTCTTCCCTGTGAGGGTACTGAGGCCCTGGAACAGGTTGCCCACAGAGGCCATGGCTGCTCCATCCCTGGAAATGTTCAAGGCCATGTTGGATTTGGGCTATGGGCAAGCTGGTCTGGTGAGAGGTGTCACTACCCATGGCAGGGGGTTGGCACTGAGTAAGCACTGAGCTCCCATCCAGTGCACACCAGTCTGTGATTGCTGCCACCAGCAGCATGTGCTGCATCACAGAAAATGTTCTGGACAATGATGGGAACCGCTGAAGTTACCTGCATAATGGCACTGAACTGTGCTTCATTCTCCATCTGCTCCTCTGCCACTCCTCTCTGGACACTAGCCAACACACTAGATTTGAAGAAGTACCGCCAATTATGGTGGAGAACCCGGAAAAGCAGCTCAAATAGCTCTGCTTTCACATCAGGAGATGAGCGCTGTGAGAAGAGGAGAACAAGCCACTCAAAACATGCTCCTATGCTGGAATCCCACCTGTTTCCTGGACCCCACTGCTGGAGGCACTGTCAGGCAGTCACCCAGGGCAGTGCTCTGCAGCCAAGGTACCCAAGTGCCAGAGCATTTCCTCCTGAGGAAGGCACCAAACAGTAGCCATTGGGTCATGGCTAACAACATGTCACTGAGTTACAAGGTGTAACCCCTGCTTTGGTTATGGCTGGAATTTTAGCTTCTCTTGACAATTCCTGACAAAATCCTGCACCCACGCTGCTTCCAATTCCCACTGACTCACCACCCAGTTTTCCCTGCACAGAGACTGACATTTACAGCTCTTGGAAAGGAAAAGGCTTCACCACTCCCACCCCCTTGGCAATGCCCTCCCTCCCCCTTCCTTCCCCTTGAGTGAGGACAGCCATACCTCTGCAATGATTGGGTAGACCTGCTCCATGCACAGTGAGATGACACTTGGTAGAAAAGGCTTGAATACTTGTCCTGGCTCTTGCACCACCACCTGCAGTATTTTCAGAAACTTCTCTACCACCCGACAGCCAGTGCTGCCCTCGTGGAGGATGCTCTCTGCTAGCTGTTCTCTGCAACAAAACCAGTCATTGTGGAGGACATTCCCAGCGACACGCACACCTACCTAACTGGCATGAAAGCACCTAACACCTCTAAACTGGCCCAGCTAATACAGACCAAGTACCTGAAACCACAGAAGGGATCTAGATTTTGACTGAAGATTGACAGACACCAACAAAATGTCATAGTGAGAGCTATGGCACCCTCAGATCTTGAGTAGGAGCTAGAGGGCAGTGTGAGAGTCCAGCTGAACCACCACACACTTCCAGAACATCTGTGGGAGAGCTGCAACTGCATGATGGCATCTATGGCTGGGAACCTGATTCAGTCCTGGGACATGACACAAAGAGGCTGCAAAGACTATGCTCTTCAGGGGCAGGGACACACTGCCCAAGTGGCGTCCTAAAAGAAATCATGCCGTGGTATAATAAAAGAAATGGTTGACAAAGGCAACTACCTGGTGAACATGTTTAGGAAGGTCTGTATGATCTGCTCAGTGAAAAGCACTCCCATCTGCACTCTCAGTCCTTGAAACAGAGTGAGGAAGAAGCTCAGCATCTCATCTGTCACATCTACAAGAACAGAAAAGCAAAAGCAGTGTGTAAAGGTGACATCCAAGTGCACAGCAAGTCTTATGTGAAGTTCACTGCCCCACAGGGAACAGCATTTACTCTTGGAAATTTAGCAGCAGGGTCGACATTAGAAGCTGAGATGGTACTACAGGGTTTAAAGAATGCTGATCCATTTCTGAAAACCTCCAGGATGACAAGCCCAGGCAGCATCAAGCAACTCAAAGCAATATATTACTACCAGGGAGGCCCTCAGTTTGCTCTGCCTACACAGAAAGCTCTGGTTATAGTCTGGGCTGATCTCCACTTGCTCACTGCTTGTACAGTGTTAACAAGTAGTACAGGAAAATCCAGAACAGCTACACAGCCTGGGGTGGTTGGGGTTTTTTTTGGCTGAAAAGACCCTTCTAATTTCAGAAGTCATCTGCAGGGCATGGTTATGCAATTAGCTGATCAGCACTGCAGCTGATTCTTCACCAGTCCCACACACTTAGAGTAACTCCTTCAAACAGCCCTTTACAGCCAATAAACAGCACTTGTGCAGGGATGCTAGACTGTCCTGAAGACAGCAGCTCATAAGTCACAGCATCAGCTTGCTGTCCTGGATCCTCCAACTTTGTTTTGCCTCCCTACATGAGCTCCAGAAGTTGTCCTGGAATGCCTTGCTCTTTATTAGAGAAGGTGCTATAGCCCTGGCCCCTCAGCCTACCCTGATGTGATAAAACACGAGCTTCTGGCCAGAAGACTGACAAGCAGCAGGTCCTGGTTACACCTCAGGAACCTTTTCTTTGCAGGGAAAAAGACCCCCAAACCAACAAACTCGCAAAAACCCCATCTCATTTGACCTCATCTGGTAAGATCTGCTCCTCTCTGCCTTCACACCTTTGGAAAGAATATAAATAGCAAATGTAGCCAGACAGGGACTTCAAAGCTTATTTGTTTGTCCTCAGGATAGGATCTGCTACAATTGTACTGAATCCAGCATGGGGCACCTCTGTCTTCTGGGACATGACAAACCTTCACGCCTGTACCCCAGAGGGTAGAAGACGATTCCCTTTCCTAATCTGCTTCTGTCTAGCCCACCCAGCAGCAGACTCACACCCTGCTGCGCACAGCAAGCCCACACACACTTCACATAAACACTGCCACAATTCCATGCTGATGGGCTCTGGATGTTAGGTCATAAAGCTACTCACAGCATTCAAGCCTGTCCTATGGTTATACCTGACTGATGAATGAAAGCTGGGAAGAGGGCTAGTGAGACCTGCACGGATTCTTGCAGCGACTGATAACAGATCTGTCGTGACTTGGTGGATTCTCCAGAGATACTTTCTACAATATCTTCTAAAACACTGAGTGTCTGATGGATGATCACTTTGGCTGCAAAACAAAGAGACATGAGACTCACCACATGTGTCAAAGAGGCCACAGACAGAAGTCAATCTTAGTTACTGAGTGTGAACTTATCATATAGTAAATACAATCTTTCAGCCAATGTAATGATCGGAAGGTCAGCCTATGGACACTCACGGGTCAGAACACTGCACACACCAAGAATCTTGGTACTTACTGTCCTCCAGCTGCACTTTCCTCTGTGGCAAGATGGCACTGGATTTTAACTGGCGGTACTCTCTCGTGAGGGCAGAAATCAAGCTGGCGTGGTTGGTGGAGCGAACCACCCACTGCTGTTCGCTCTCTGGTAGATTCGGCCAGGGTAGCAACAGGACGTTTGACAGCGCTCTGCACACCAGCACCTGGGCCTAGGAGCAACAAGACATAAGATGTTTGCTAGAGTACAAGCCTCAAGCAAAGGGGTATGAGCACTGCTGATGGCAGTAAAATTGTTTAAGGAAAAAATTCAACTGCAGAAGCTGAGGCCAAGTGAAAACCAGCAGCTCTACAAGTTAAGAGAGAAGCAAAGCTCTATGACTTAAGCAACAGAACCAGCTCCCAGCTCTGTCAGCCACTCTCTGCGATGCTACGTCTCTGTTCTTTGTATTGATTCATAACCCACTGTCACTACTCCTTGTCTGGTTTACACACTAAGCTTCTACAGCACTTCACGCCTCCAGGTCAGCATACAACCATACCCAGAGTCCATCATGGCTTTTCAGCCCTTCGGTAATATAAACATGACCTTGTGGCAAGGTGCATGGAATGCCAATCTTAGTTTCACAGCAACCTCTCTGTATGTGAGCGTGCCACTGCTGTAAAGATGAGGCAGCATTAGGGGTTGTGTTAGCAAGCAGGAAAGGAACTAAGGTCTAGGTCATGTGTTTGTGTTTTTCCCCTTATGCTGCTGCTTGTGACACATCATTCCTGACAAACCCCGGGACTGCAGCTCTGGGTATTCACAGGGCAGAGGTAACTGCTGCCCCCGTATTTTTTATTTTTTTTGTGGTTATACCTCACTCCAGTAGGAGCTAAGACCCCCAAGGATACCTCATCTATATTCCTCAAGACAAATCACCTTATCAGGAAGGCGCTGAGCAGATGTGTCCGTAATCCTGTTGAAGACCTTCTGTACAGCTGGGATGCTGATCAGGAACACCGGTCGCACTGTTGTGGCTAGAGAGACTAGCAGGTGGCACGCAGACAGCAGTAACTTCTCCTGCACCTGAAAGAGAGAGTGGTCATCTACCTAGTAACACCACCACCCAGAAGCACACCATGCCACGCCAGCACAGCAAGCTGCCTTTACCAGGGGTTTGCAAGCAAGACAGTTTGTAGTATTTCTCTATCAGTCAGAGCACAGCTCAGTCCCCTTAATACTGTGGAAGACATATTTCCCTGCTTTTAAGCCATAAAATCATTTGGCTGAGTTCATATGCCTATAAGGTGCTTGACCTACAGCACTACTGAGAACTGCTCTTGGTCTCATTCTACAGGAGACATCTGTCTGGGAGACAAACCTCCATCTCCAAGTGATTCAGATCAGTGTGATGCTGAGCAAACCATTAAAACACCTGAATACAAGAGTCCTGCCACTTGAGGTTCTCCTGCTCCAGGTGGAAGCCTCAGCCCAGCACTGAAAAGGTACCTTTGAGCTGATGAGGGGTGTGATAGCCTCCAGAGCGGTGGAAACCAGAGAGATGAACTGTTCTGGGTTCTGCTGGTGAACTTCACTGTAAAACTGTGCAAGCCAGTGTGCGTAGGCTTGCAGCGCTGCCAGGGACTGAGCATGGCTGTGGAGGAGCAGAGGAACAGTAAAACACACACAAGACACACAGGGTAAACACACAGCATTGCTATACATGTCCCAAGCACGGGGAGTAATTCTGACAGCATACTGGGAAAGAATAGCAGTTCTCTCATACACAGCTGGCTTTTTCTTTTTAAAAAACCCCTCATTCTATCATCATGCTTTTGGCACAGTGGTGTATTCATTTTTCTGAGTGAAGACATTTCTTTGGGACCACATGGACAGCTGTTCTCCAAGCACCTGACAATGTACTTTTGTGACCCAGCATCACAAAAGGGATTGTAGGTTTCTTCGGGGACATTGGATAGAGGAAAGGATGAAAACCCATCACTATCAGATCATAGAAAAAACAACCCATATTATTTTAATCCAGAAAAGAGACCATTAAAAGAACATGATCTGCACAAAACTCAATGCTACTACTTGAGATTATTAGCAGAAATCAGGGGAACTATAGGATAGAAACCAGTGTAAGTTTCCAAGAAGGTGCTATACATGCAATTGCAAACTAGAAGGCACATAACACACACTTGACATGTTCAAGAGGACAACCTTAACTTCTGCTCACAATATGCCAGCTAGCAAGACCAGGTCTGCTGTACCCAGCTGTAAAAGTGGCAGGTCTCTAAGGACTCTCCAAATGTTGTTCTATTACTAGCAGCATCAAGATTTTACACTTGATGTCAACTTCTGGAGCAGGGGCATTAATTTGTTTCAGAAACAACTTGCACAACCAGAAGGCACATGTTGGGCTTGTCAGCAAGGACTGGAAACCCTGTATTAGGAAAAATGTATTCAGCTGAGCCACAAATTTGACTTGGGAAGGGAAAACATTCCATAAACTCCTACTAGACACTGACACAGACCCATTTCTGAGTCTATCATCACCTTTGCAAGGCTTGTGTCACCACTTTATCGTACTGCAAAAGAGTGATGCTTCTACAGCCATCAGCACAGGGAAGAACAAGCGGACTTTCAGAGCTAATACCATGCACTTTTTTAACTCTCCTCAGAAAGATGTTTTTCTTTAACTAACCTAAGCACAGCAATTTGAGGAAAATGTGGTCCAAAATGCTGGCACCATGACCACCAACAGGTGAAACCACATGCCCACCTACTCAGCTAACAATCACCAGATATGTGCTTTCCAAATCCCTGCCATGCAAGTACTTGGAGCACCAGACCAAGATGACCACCTCCACCCCCATGTAGCTACCAAATCTAGACACAACCCCTTGCAGCATCTCTCTCATACTCACACATCAATAAGGTCAGGTTTCAGTACAGATGGCACTGCTGTTTCAATGTTGTACAGTTTAATCTGGGATCCATACAGTGTTACTTTCACCAACCTAAAAGTGAACACATATGGGGTTCAGGCAAAGAGTCTGTAAACAGACACACATGTACAAACCCACCTGCACATTTTATCTGAACACAGTTCTTAAGTCTGTGCCAATACACAAATGCAAAATTAAACCCAAGCAGCTGTATATAGCCCTGAAATCTTGTGATCTGAGTCTATGTGCTAATCAAGTTTCTTGGAGAAGAAAGAATCAAATGAGGTCTGCCTCTCAGTTTTCAGAAGCCTTTTTATTTAAGCAAAAAGATTCTGGTGATTTTACTTTGGGACATACAACTCTGAAGTAATAAAGCTCTCCAGCAGGACTAGGAATGCAATTGTCTTCCTATACCAGGCACTGGTGAGGCCTCCCCTCGAGTACCGGGGGCAGTTCTGGGCCCCTCACTTGAAGAAAGAGATTGAGGAGCTGGAGTGGGTCCAGAGGAGCAATGATTCTGGGGAAGGGACTGGAGGGGAATTCCAATGAGGAGATGATGAGGGAGCTGGGGATGTTTAGCCTGGAGAAGAGGAGACTCAGGGGGGACCTCCTCCCTCTCTACAGCTCCCTCTACAAGCTCCCTGAAGGGAGGCTGTAGTCAGGTGGGGATTGGGCTCTTCTCCCAGGCAACAAGTGCCAGGACAAAAGCAGAACCTGAAGCTGCCAAGGGAGGGTTGGGTTGAATGTTATAAAGCCCTTCCTCATGGAAAGGGTGCTCAGAGCCTGGACTGGACTGCCCAGGGCAGTGATGGAATCCTCATCCCTGGAGATGTCGAAGGGCAGATTGGCTGTGGCCCTTGGTACCCTGGTCTGGCTGATGAGGTGATGTTAGGTCATAGACTGGGCTGGATGAGCTAAAAGGGCTTTTCCAACCTCAGTTATTCCAGGATCTCATTTTATTGCATCACAAATGCAGATGCTGGAAAACAATACCTCAATCTTTCTAATAAATTGATTTTATTTAAGCCATCCTACAGTTAATTTCTTTGGCTAATGATTTAGAAAGCCATCTAGGAAGCTGTACTAAGTAAAGTTCTGCTCACCGAGCTCTTTGTATCAAGGAGGCAGAAAGAAACTTTGTTTTTCACACTCACTGCAGCAGTGACAACTGCTCCTTGTACTCACGAAGGGAAAGCAAATTTCTTCTCCCACACCTACCTCTCCACTACTGTAAGAGCATCGTTGAACCTGGCAGCAAACACATCTCCAGTGAAGTATTCTGCTAAACGGCCCACAGCCTGCAGCAAGGAGCTCAGGTCCCTCAAGGAGCAGTGCAAACGGCGGCAGTCATTCTCTGCGGTGATGTTCAGCCTGTGACCTGAAATGACAGTATGGCTCACTGGCAGTGAAGCCAAAACACCTAAGCGTAAAGAATCGTTTGTGCCAAGAGCCACTAAGACTCCAGCAGTCTGAAAGCTCAGAATTTAAAAGCCAAGAACCTTGCAACTAATAAATACAGCTCTTTGGGATGGGAAACTTAATTACAACAGAGCTACAGGAAATGCAAAGTTTACTCCGGTTACATTACAGGCATTCTTCTTACATTAGCTCGGCAGTGGGTCACAGTTCAAACACAAGCACTGCTCCCAGTGACTGACATTCTCAAGCTCAGCTCTTCCAAGTGCCACACTTCATATCCCTCTTTAAATGATGGAATGGATGTTACCAACTCTCTCTCGGATCATTTGGATTTGAAGACTTTAAATCAAGTCCAACTAATATCCCAGCACTGCCAGGTCAACACTACACCACGTCCCTAAGCACCACCTCAACATGTCTTAAATGTCTTGGTCTTACGCATTTATTCTTCTTATATTTGCTACTGTTACCTATATGAACTGAAGTCCTTTTGTTCACCTGTTGACATCAAAAGGCAATCAATCCCCACTCTGCACTACCCAGACTCCCTCTGCTGGTTAAAGCACAATTAGGGCTCCAGCAACAGAAAAAAGCTATTAGAAACAGGAGCATAGCTGCTTCTGATGCCAAGTGTTATTTACTTCCACTCTACTCAGATATGAGAAACTTACACATCAGCTGATCTGCCTGCCTTACTTCTTCTGCAGCTGTCCAAGCATTCAGCAAACATGCACCTGCTCTTGAAGCATCCCAGACCTTCGCCTAAAACACTCTTCTGCCACAACACTGTTCAAAAAAACCCCATCAACTTCTTTTCACTCTCTGCATTTTTATCTTGATTCAAGATAAAAATGGCAACACACTTGCCATGTTGTACCACTGGCACCAGCACACTCCTGCTTCATTCTAAAACTCCAGCTGCAGCTGAGCATCTTTTCCTGACCTGTCAGAAAAGCAGCCAACCCATGTGACAGCTTCTAGTACAGCCTGTCGCTACAGCATTGAAAAGCTTCTCATTGCTTAACATCCATAAAACTGCAAGGAATCTTTCCTCAAGTGTCTGCACAACAGTTGCCGTTCTTTCATGTGCAGCAGTGTTGAAGATGCAAATGATTCCTCACCAGCAAACTTAAATACAACTGTAGCCACAATGCTGTCTTCACACAGATCTCACTGCTACTTCCCTTATTTCTCAGAGGAAGGAGCAACACAGCTGCACTCATATGTTTTATTCTGTTGAGAGTGCTGGCTCTTTGTGAACTCCTTTATGAATGAAGGCTCCTGAAATGCTAGCTGGGTAATTCTTCAGCTACCACATCCTAAACACTTCCCCTTGGCTTGCAGGAGGAAGCCTAAGCCTAAACAAAAATGCACCTACAACCTCACACCAGACTGCAGCCCAAAGCAAACAGAAAGATAACTTTTCCTCAAGTAAGCTTTCGCAGGAGATAAAACATAACCATTACCTATCTCTGTTACAGCAACATTTGATTCTGCATCCCTGTTCTTAACACTGAGTCCACATCCAGCACTTGAACCACACCAAGAAAAAAAACAAACCACAGCATTGAGTTTTTCTCTGCTCCTGGAGTACAGGAGCAGTACTTGAAGCCATTAGACATCATCCATATGGGTCAGCTCTTCAGCAGAGTATGGAAGAAGCAATACCAAGGCAAGCATAGAGTGTTTTGGCAATCAGCTATTCAAAGAGTGAAGAGTGCAGGGCTCAGCAGGGGTTATTACCTGGTCCTGAAGTGACCACAAATTGCTGGAGTCCTAGATACACCTCTAAGTTATCCTGCAGAACTGGAAACTAGAAGAGACAAGAAATGAGTGTGACTTTTGGGCTTGTCAGACAGTTATCACCCAACTATTAATGACTCATTTAGAGGATTTTCTTACTTGGAGCAAAGGCAACTGGTGAGGTTCTGGGCAGAACCCCAGGCTTCTAACGGCTCAACAAAGATCACTACCCTGAAGGCACTTCTCTGTAGTAGCTCTCCTTTTCCCCACAAATACCAGCAATCAGCCTAACAAGACAGTGGTCTGACAAGCATGAAGGAAAGCACAGCATGTCACCAGTATGGATATACGACCCACGCCCACCAGAGCAGGGACAATGCAGAGCCATCTACCTCACCCTGTACCTCAGCTTTGCAAAACGCAGCTGAGAAGCAAAGACGACTAGTTTAGTGCTTGCTTCTGTATGAGGCTGCAAAAGGGAAGTGCTGCAGCACTCTGCTGCCAAATTGCAGGCTATAGTAGGAACAGCTGAATCTCCATGGGGAAAGCAGCCAAGGGAACAACCACCACAGTCATCATACATCTTGATCTGGACACAGATCAGCACCCTAACTCCTTTGCTTAGGACCGACAGCAGTAAGAGCTGATCTGTGCCATAGCTGAGCACATTTGTGCACGTCTAGGACAAAACTGCACAGTCCTTTCCCTTAGAAAGAGTATTTTGCAGCCCTTACAGTTTGTCATAGTTCTACTTAATTTCTATTGCCAGAAGTCACCACTTCTGAGGTGGTTCATTTTATGAAAGTTATGAAAGTCCACTGATAAGGAACACAGTGCAGCCTTTTATTGTCCTCTCAGGACAGAGCAATGGCAGCAGCTCAATGTAGTTCTAATTACTAGATACTGAAAGACTAGTCACTGCGCTTAGCAGCACTGCAGCCTCCTGCAAAAAGCAAACCAGCCTGCTCAAGCACCTCCCAGATAACCCAGCACATAGGAGTGAACTAACACAGGGCTCAAGCAGGCATCTGCAGCCAACCTTCTAATGTTGTTTTACATTTGAGTGCTTTTGTGTAACTGCAGAAGGATTATTTTTTAAGAAGGACATTCTTCCTCATGTCAATGTGTTTCTTTAAGGAAGCCCCATGCTCATCACCATGACCCATATGCTCCCCGTGTGCTATCAAACAGCTGCTCCATTTGTTCCCCTCTTGCTGACTTATGCTGTGCAGTCATGCTGTAGAGCGACACCTACTCTCATACAAAGAGTATTCTGTTTTCCACTTCAGAGTTTCTAGTAATAGGTTTCTAGGGCTTAGCTCAGTCACAATGTTTCTTAAATAAAAACATCAAATAAAAAGCAGCTCACATCAGGCCTCTTCCACCTCTGCAGCAGCTCAGTTTCTTGGGAATATGGTTCAGAGGCCAAGGTATGTAGATTCTCCAGCAGAATGAACAGCCTTGATTTCAGATCCTACTGCTATAGTCACCTTCCTTCTCACCCAGAGAAAATGCACTAACTTGCTCAAGGCATTTCAGACAACCCCTCCTGGGAACTGTTAAGAGTGCTAAAAGCCACAGCACCTTTTAAACCAGCAATTGTATGCAAAAGCAGTGCCATGAGCTGGAGGGAAGCACCTACTTGCTTCTTCCATCAGGTGGAATTCCCAGCTGTCTGAGATGCTCTCCGGCCTTTGTACCTAGCCTTCCATTTAAGCAAAGGCTTCTCTATCTTTAGACACTCTCATCTGCCCAGTTCACAGAGCTGCCTTCTAATATAGAGGCCAAGAAAAACAGCAGTGAAGGATCTCTGCCAAGTGTTTGCCCTTTGAGAGATGGGAATTTCTAAGGAGCTCAGTGTCTTGCAAGTAGGACTCAGACACTCACTGAAGGGCTCTCTTCAAAACACACCAAGAAATTTGGCAAAAGGCAAGAATACAAGCATTTTCCTTCAGCTTCTGGTCTCTTGCCAGGGCTCTGCATCCAAAGATTAAGCTCATGACTTTTTTTGGCACCGTGGCCTCTAGGAAACAGCTTGCCACAACCTCCAACAGTTGGTGCTCATTTCACATTGTAGTTTTGGTCTGTGTAACTACTTACTAGTGTGGAGAAAGCATGAGTTGGCAAGAGCTCCATGACTTTTGCAACCACTTCCAAGCTCTGGCGCAAGTACCGCTGCCACTCAGTCTGCTGCTATGGGAAGAAGCACCAAGGGTAAGCACAGCACTTCCACAGGAAAACAGTATTTTAGTAGCCTCCGCTTTAATTCTTAATTGAAGCCAGCTCCTTTCCAAACCTATACAGACACCCACATACTGAAGAGATACTGCTCTCAGGATTCACTTATACTGCTGGGTGTCTGAGGGAGACTAATTTTGCTTTGGGCACAGGTGTATGTGTTTCCCTGGAATGCTAAAACACAAGCATTCCTCCCTAAATCACACACCGCTCAGATGACAAGCAACCCTTATGCAGAACAACCCCCCCTTCCAGCATTCTGGTCTCATCAGTACTATGATGATCTCTACTGTCTTCAGAGAAATAAGCTTCAACAAAAGCACCAACACATACAGCTTAAAGCTGTAGGATCTGTACTTCTCCCCCACAAAACTAAAACCACAGGTTGTCTTTCCAGTGTGACTAAGTACATTTTTGTCAAAAGCATTTCATGTTGCTTTAAACCTCAGTCCCCACACCGAAAGCAGCTGAACTCCAAAGCACAAGCTCTGGGAAAGACATTCCAGGTTTTACCAGTGCAAGAGTTCCTATCTGGACCTGCAGCTGTCCTTGCGCAATTCTGCTCCTTACATCATCATCCAGGGTCTCGTCATCCAGCTCCTCCAGCTGTGCCTGGTTATACCTGAACTGGATTCGATTCAACACCTCTGTCAGCAACAGAACCAAGGCATCTTCGTACCTATGGCCATGCAAAAGACAGAACAAGAGCTTGATGAAATAGTTCTAGAGATTGCTTAGCCCACATCCCTTCCAGCAAAGGAGACACATAAAACAGATGAATTTGAAGTGGGTCACTGCAAAGATCCTGCGGCACAGGTTTGTTGAGGAAACACTAAGGAGATCCTGAGCTTAAGAGAGGTTACAGTCTGTCTCTGGAGGCATTCAAAACACCCGTGGACATGTTCCTGTGTGATCTGCTCTACAAGACCCTGCTTTAACAGGGGAGTAGGACTAGATAATCTCCAGAGGTCCCTGCCAACTCGAACATTCTAAGATTCTATGTTGTTTCAGTTCACAAGTTTCCTGTGAGAAGAGCCTTGGTAATGTATGATATTGTTCTAACCCTGAAAGGGGGAATTGTTAGCAATGGAAGTAGCTCAAGGGTTCCAACTGGGAAAGGCAGGAGTCACTCGCCAGATGTACATGAACAGGAGGCGCCAACAGCCTCTTGTTGCTTAAGCTGCATCTCAGCAGCCTGCCTGGCGGTTAGCTTTTTGGGCACTGAATGCACAGCAGACATAGGGCAGTTATCATTGCCTGCCTGAGAAGGGGCCTCCCCTGGCTGGCCAAAGAATTCAGACTTTTGTTGTCTGTAACAAAGCCAGCACATTTTCTGCTTGTACTGTAACACTAAAGGCACTGCACTGAAAGTTATCTTTTCAGCTCTTGGAGCTATGAAGCCAGTATAGAGCACACAAGACCCTCCATCTCACCAACCACCTAAAGAATAATGCCAAGTTTCAAAATGAACACAAAGCCACCCAAGCATGCCATCATTCCTGGTAATACGCCACTAAAGCCCAGGGATTTCCAGGGGCTTTGGACTCATCATTTTTAAAAATCTCCTCTCTGAACAGCTGGGGTCTGATGCAAAAACTTATGTTGCTTTCTAGGTTGGAACAGGATGGAAAACTAGGATGGAAAACAGGATGGAAAACACACATGATGCAATCCAAGTGTCAGACTTGTCAGCTGAGTCACCAGTTAAGCAGCAGAAAGATTTCTGTGCGAGGGGGCAGACATACCATCTTTTCCATGATCAGCTGGCATTACTCTGGAGTGGGCAATTTATCCAGTGGTAGAGCTTATAATATGAATGAAAGACAGAGCGTGCAAATCACAGAGCAGGAAACTTCATCTGAGCTCCTGCGGTGTAACCACTTCCAGACCAAACTGCAGCACTTACATGCCTGCGACAGTGTAGGAAGCTGTAGCTGTTGAAGCTGCCAACATATTCTGACAGATCAGTACCAGCTTCAAGAACTAACATGCTTTTATTTGCTCTCTAGTCTGACACAGTTCCCAGGGACAGCTAGTTTTTTTATCCCATTTCCTGCATAACAGAACGTCTGACACACAGATTACACACATTACATGCACTTAGCTAGATGAAAAACACGAAGCAGAAAGCCAAGACAGAGTTTATCAGTGTTAGGCAGAGTGCAGCAAACTGGGAACAAATTACAACAAAGCTCTATGCAAATACCTAATACTTCAGAAATGAAATGCCACAGCTCCCATGCTGGAAGGCAGAGAGCTCTCTGGTGTGAGCCAGCTGCACGTTTGTTCTTTGTGGTTATGATGCTAGGCTCTATTTCAAAACCCAATCACTTCCGTTTAGTGAGCTCAAACTTCCTTCCACGTGCAGTGGGATGTGGTACAGCACAAGACACGGCACGTAAGTCTTTAGAAGTTGAATGAGACACCAGTACATTCACCCGATAATTTACATGACTGCAAAAGTCACCCATTTCAGGATACACCAGGAGAGCATCTACAAAAGAAGGGCTTCTGACCACTGCTGCAACTGATGCACACAATTAGCATCAGCAGTAAGCAAGTGGAACTTCCAAACAGTCTCGTCAGTATTTCTCAACACATCCTCCAGTTAAAACAGGAATTTATAAATCCTAACTGAAGACTAACATTTCCCCAACCCATTCATTAGTTGTATGAGCTGTGTGAACACTTGCTAGGCAACTGACTCTTGGTCTCCTCCTCTAATATCTGCCAAAATGTTTTACCTGTGTTTCTATTTCAGACTGCAGAACTTTTCTCCTATGGCTGCTGGGTTCACAAACAACATACACGACAGTTTTTGTCAAGGCTTGCTCTGTTTAAATTCACTCAAACCAGTGCAAATGACTCAAGTTTGCTCTTGTAGTATTTGACAATTTTAAAAAAAGAACTTTATCACATAACTCGCCAGAGTAAACAACAGTTGATTTTCAGAGTCCTTACATGGTGACCACGAAGCCTCCACGCAGCTGTCACATCCCTTACCTGTTGAGCACTGCTTCTTTGTCTGCCAGACGGCTTTTGATTTTGCTAGTCAGATAGTCCAAGAAGAGTGCCCAGATGTCTAAGCAAGAGAAGTAACCTTCATGGGTAGGCTGAAATAAACCAAAATCCACAGTGATTATCACAGCCTGAGGCAAGGCTAACTCACACAATGCAAACCGAGTTAGCAAGTGTTTCAAACTATGGGGAGAACTTCTGCATTGAAAGATTTCAGGGAGGTCACTGGAGAGGTTTACAGCAGTCAAAAGATGAGCAACAGCTTTTGCACAGAGGTGGAAACTGGAGATTCATGAGGCTGGTCTCAGCATTAACCCATCTCCTGGCTTGAGACATCAGCTTTGAGTGTTTTATAAACCTCCTTCCTTATCATTATTCCCAGGCTGGGGAAAAAAGGCCAGGATCCATTCTGACAGCTTCTGCAGCAAGGTCACACATACCAAAAGCCAGATGTTTTTGTGATTAGATACTCAAAGTACAAGGTTAGATACACTCAGAGACAGTATAAAAAGGCAGACTCAGGAGAAAAAAACAACACAAAGAAACAAGCTAGAGAGATTTTTCCAGCCAACGCTGTTCATTCCATGGACTATCAGAAAAATAAAAACAGAAGCAAAATTAAACACCAGACAAAACTGTTTGTGCAAGAAAACTACATGCAACCCTTGTCTTTAACTAAACCCAGGAGCACATTATGCCATTTTCAAGTCCCCAGCACCATTGGGGAACTTTTTTCTGAGCTAACTTTAGGTATCAACTTAACTTTAAACTAGCCCTGCTCTATAAGCCAACAGAACAGACAGTTAAAAAATGATGCAGAGCTGTACCTGATGGAAAGTATATTTGAACAACAGTGCCAGAAATTCAACCACAGGAAACTGGGAGTAGGTTTCGATTCTTCTTAGGTGGACGCTCACAAAGAGACGGAGAAAATCTGTAAACTTCTCAATGTAGCTACAAAGGAAAGGGGAAAACGACTGAGAAAACACGAAGATGCCACAAAGCAAAGCAAATTTTAATTGAATAAATAAAATTCACTCAAAATCCTTTCTTTACAAAGAAAGTTATACAGAACAGCTAGTGGAACAATTAGAATATAAAGCCCTGCAACAATTACCTACAGGATGGGCAACCCTTCACTCCATTAATACCTGAAACAGCAGAAAAGACAATCTAGTCAAAAGCAACTTTAATAGTCAGGTAATAATTACTGAGTTCAATCACACTTGCAAACAAGCACAACCCCCTCACCCTAGACAAATAATAGCAAGGGTCATCTCACTGATGTAGACAGGATTAGTGAAGTACTGTCCCCACTGAGGAACTCAACTGGAAGCAAGAAGTTAACACAGGAGTTAGCAATACATGTGTTAAATTTACAGGAGGTGCTGGAGATCCATGGAGGTGGAGAACTGGGAAGGATTGTGTCTTCTGCAGTGCAGATCAACTATCCCCAAGTTTCTGAACTGAGCCCAAGCTTTTGTGCCAGGATTACACTATAAAGACAGATCTTCCTCCCAAGCACAGGGTTTGCACAATATGAAGTCTGCTGTCAAAACTGCAGGGAGCCCAGGGGGAGCACGACCTTAGTGCAGACACTGATAGTTCTTGAGTAGGCAGATGGGGAACAAATCTGAGACCACAGTGGAGTATCTCTTGAGGAGTAAGAACATATCCTGCACTACACTGGCTTCATCAAATTCAGAAATCACCTTCTCTTCTATCTGTGCAGAGTTAAATACTCTGTTGGCACACAGGACCAACGTGTTACACCATCATGCCCAGGCAGTTTGAGCTCCAGCAATCCAGCAGTAGACTGTGCACAGAGAAACACCACTTCTTGCTACATGAAGTGACAGCACTGCAACTCGCTTTTAAAGAGCACGTTAAGCTTAGCAAAGGTTCAGACACAGCTGAATTATCTCCTGCTGTAGTGCCTTACTCTTCTCTTTTGCAAACTGGCTTCTTTTTGGGGTGTAGGGAAGGGGAACCTCACTCTTTCCAGTAAGAACTCCCTGCCATCTAACACAGCTGCAGCACTGCTGCTTTGTACAAGCCTCCAAAAAATCAGGGAATACTTGGAATACGCCAATAGGTGAAGTTTCCTTTTCATTTGGCATCACCCACTTGACCATAGATCACTGAACATGTCTGCTCATGGCTCACACTCTTCAGAAAAAGTCAGCAGAAACTCCCCTCAGAGTCTTGACCCAAACACCTCCTTCCAAGGGGGCTCTGACCTTAGACCAGTGAAATCCTTATTTGCCAGCCCCAAAGCCCCTTCTGTGACCACCATGCCACTGCCTGGATCTTTCCTAGCCAATCCATGTATTTAGGGATTGGTACATTAATAAAGCCAAATGCAAAGAAAGCAGAGGGCCCTTGAAGGGCCCTGATCTGGACTAGCCTGACAGGAGCAGCTGTCCAAGGCCACAATGGTTTTATAACAGAACACTATGTTTTATAACAGAACTGGCACTATGATCTCAAGAGAAGGAATGGACCCACAGCATGCAGGTTGTGAAGACCACAGCCATCTGATGTTGGCTTCTTTGATTCCAATGTTGTTCAAGATTTCGCTAGTTCAAGCCAAGATGGCACCTCCACAAGCTAAGCTCTTTAGGTCTGGACACAGAATGTACAGCAGTGCTGAGTGACCGAAGGAAAAACACACATCCTCACATCCTTTCACACAGAGAGGTCAGTCAGCTCAGAGAAAGCTCCGTTCCTCCAGCAGGCAGCTACACGTCTCAGACCTTGGCTACAAATAATGAGGGGTGTCACAATCTCACATCAACAATTTCTATGGACAACACAACTGAGCAGCAGACATGGCAATACCATCTTAGTGAAGGCCCCAAACAACAGCCCCCCCCTGCAGCTTTGCCAGTGAAAGAAGAGAGTTAAACAAGGGATTGTAGGAGAGCTTTCTGAAATACAGGGTGGAATTGTGTAAACAGATCTTCTGTGCTTCCTCACACCTGAGAGAAACAGTGTGGAAAAAGACATGGAGTTACTGTGGACCAAAAGCTGGCCATGAGCCACCAGTGCACAACTGCAGCCCAGAAGGCCAATTGCATCCTGGGCTGCATCAGAAGCACCACGGCTTCTCTCTCAAGGACTGCCTCTCTACCCTGCGAGACCTCACCTGGAGTCCTGCATCCAGCTCTGTTCAGGAGGGATAGGGACCCAATGGAACGGGTCCAGAGGAGGCGATGAAAATGATCAGGGGGCTGGAATACCTCTCTTGTGAGGACAGGCTGAGGGAGCTGGGGTTGTTCAGCTTGAGAAAGAGAAGGCTCCGGGGGGACCTTACAGCAGCCTTCCAGTACCTGGACAGGGCCTATAGGAAAGCTGGAGAAGGAGTTTTTACAAGTGCAGGGGGTAAGAGGACAAGGATTAATGGTTTTAAACTGAGAGACTAAGGTTGGAGATCAGGATGAAGTCTGTTAGTGTGAGGTTGCCCAGGGAGACTGTGGCTGCTCCATCCCTGGAAGTATTCAAGGACAGGTCGGATGGGGCTCTGAGAAACCTGATCTAGTGAAGGCATTCCTGCTCACGCAAAGGGGTTGGGACTCCATGATCTTTATGGTCCTTTCCCAACTCCAATCTCTCTCTGAATCTATGCCACAGTAGTAGGTTTCTACACACTAGTAGGAAGGCAGCAATGCTGAATCCAGAGCAAGGTGGTTAAGAAATGGGCAAGTAGAACCCACTGTTAAATAGAAGTCACAATTAATCTAGATTTACCCTCCATGCCTGTGTATCTACGGATACGGAAGAGAGGAATTTTACAGAAGAAACACGCAAGTCATTTCTACAAATGGACCCACAGGTTTTTGGTTCAGTTCTTTTCTCTTGGGTGGATATTAAAAACCCAAAACATAACCAAAAAGACCTGAAAAGCTTGGCTGGGCACAGACACCTTCACAGCAGCACCAGAAAGGTATTTCCACCATGAGGTACCCGTAGCAAGGTACTGAGCACACACACTACTGCAACCGCTGTGCCAACATCAATCTGCCACGGGAGGCAGCATCGAGGCATCACCTCTGCCACCAGCCTGCCCCACTGCACACAACACATTCCTCGCCCTTTTCTACAAGTAGGAATACCCAGTATGGAAGAGTCAAGCTGCTTTATGCAACAAGGGCAGTAGTAACTTTGCAGAAAATGGCAACACGCAGCCTCCTGAGATGCTGCCGCTTCCCTGCTGCCTCCGGTCAGGCACAGCACATCTCTGTACTGGAGCCTACCACCACTACCATGAATAGAGCTCCCCAAGCCGTCTGCTGGTGTTGTTTAAAAGAAGTAAAAATTTAAAAAGCAACCATCTAAGGAAGGGTAGGAAACTACTGTTTTTTTCAAATCAGGACTCACAGAATATCTACCCACTCTTGGAACGTTTGAGTTCAAACGGAGAAGGCAGATACCAACCAGGAAAATGAATACTGCAATGCCTTTACCTCACTGAGCCTCTTCTGTTTTCTGTTACAACTGAATGAAGGGCAGGTTCAGCTCTTGTGCCAACTCAGACCTGCAGTCAAACAGTAACGAACGGGGGAAAGGGGAGGAAAAGGACAGGAAAGAATACAAACCGGTGCCACCACAGTCCCTTAACAAACTCAGCCTCATAGCATGGCCTTACCTGGGGGCACCTACCTTTCTGCCTGGCTCCCCCAGCACAGTACTCTGAAAAAAAGGTGATTAGACACACCATGCATGACCACAACATAATAAAGACAATCCTTCAGAAAGGAAGAGGCCCTTGCACAGCTACTTTGCTGCTTGGTTGTTCTTACCTTTCATCCAGTTCCTCTAGCCGGCTCTTCACTGTATGGGCATTGTTCTCCTTGGTAATCTTCTGCAGGAGGTAGAAAGTCTGCTGGAACATCCGTAGCAAATACTCTTCAAATTCCACGGGCACACAGTTCTTAGACATCAGTTCATTGATGCAAGACATGGCCAAGACACCAAGTCGGCCCCGCTCCTGTCCCAGCACCGAGTTCTGGCTGCTGCCATTGACAGAAGACATCTTCCGAACACGGGTGTCACAGCCAAAGCGAGCAAAGTGGAAAATGGTGGTGAGAAGTGATGGAGTGATACTAGCAGACAAAGGGATCCAGCTGAAGAGGTGTGCCAGGCACTCCAGCGCCAGAGAACATACATATTCACTGTCGGTATCAAGGATGGGGATTGGCTGGTTCAACAATTTGGCTGCACTGGGACTCTGCAACAGGCTACTTAAAAGGTCACCTAGGAAATAAAGCAGACACCTGTGTTATCCTTTAAGGCAACTGCCTTCAAATGCCAGGGCAACTGCCAGCCCTGGTCATACATTCAAAAGCCATCAGTGTCTGGCACTCAGCAAGGCAGCAAAGGTTTGGCTATGCCAAGATCTGCTGGTTTTCCATTCACCTTCTACATGCCATTCAATGGTTTCTGTTGCAGTTCCTCTCTCTCAATTCCTCTGAGACAATTAATAGTACTATGTTCTTCTGGTTTCATTCAACATACCAATTCATCTTCCTTGCCCTTCTACTAACTAATTTCTACAAGACACTTAGTGACACAGGAAGACCTGCAACTGCAGTTCAAGGTGTAGATCTCAGATTTTCATTAGTGATCGAGCATAATGCTCCAGTGTCAGCCTTGCATGCTGAAGGTGCATATGGAGCCCACAAGAATGCTCCTGACTCTTCCTGCCCAAACGAAGATCATCTGCACCATGTTTTACCCTCCATTTTGCCTAGAAACAGGCAACACCTCCCAGCAGCCCTTCAGTCCTCCCTTTTATCCCCACTCACAGTACCCTCCTCATGGCAAGATGGGGTCCATTTCCATTTATCCTTTATCTCCTACCTTCCAACCAATTAAATTAACTATCCAGATACACTATTATCCCTGACAGCCTTTGCTGTCTCAAAACCTTTGAGCAAGCAGCCTTGTGGAAAGCTCTTCAGATATCCAGGCAGACCCCACTGAGCTGGGCTGCCCTTCCCCACAGGCTTCCAAAGATGACTTGCTGAAGAACTGTTCACTTTCCCCAGGTAATTCAATGCACTTTTCTCCCTTGAGTAAATAACCTCTATCTTTAGAGATCCCCAGGTGCTTGCTACATGACAGAATGTAAGGTTCTCCTAAAAAAACCCAAGTACTTTTTAACAAGCGAAATGGCCCAGTACAAAAACAGCAGGTATGACTGACAGAGCCCTTTCAAAGCTCCACAACATGCACTGATGACAGAAAAGGTTCCTCCTAAGGCTCCATTTTCATCAAGATCAAGGTCTTGCATCACTACACTCATATCTCTCTGCTACAACTTACTGTTTTGTCCTCTGCTCCAGGCAGAAATTCAAGGCATCATGCAACTTCAGCTAAATTAGATAACCCTGCACTCAGTCTCAATACAAAAGCAGCCCCCATGGTAACAATCCTATGCTGCAGGACAGGACCTGCTTGCACAGTGCTTTTACAGACACTTGTGTGCTTGTTTCAAACATCCAGGCAACTCCAGAAACAACAGTGAGAACCAAGAGGCCCATCTTTTAACACCAGGTCCCTTAAAACAGATTCCTGTTCGCTCACAGCAATCAGTTCAAGTGCTTTGTCTCCAGTTAAATCAGTGAAGCTCTGAGTTTAAAGGACTTCAAGTACTATTTGGTGTCTTTGCAAAGACGAGGCATTTACAGAAGCAACTGCACTCATGCACAAGAAGTGAAGCTCTTAGGGAGAGGCTGGGATCAGGCTACTTCTTCAGAATTCAGCAGCAGCAATTGTTTACCATCCATGAGTGAAGGGAAGGGATTCATCAAGGAAAGAGCTACAATCATGCAGAGACAACAACTGGAGGCTGAGTGATTATTGCTGAGTAAATTCTATCCTGATGCAGTAAAGCAAACATTTCCATTTGTGTAGGACACCACTAGAGCTGCTCTGCGGAAACAGCGTGAGAGATGAGTCGAACACTGTCTTTCAGTGCTATATAAAACCCGTGCAAGACTTGCAAGTTACCATCTCACTCTGCTTCCCTGTGCACAAAAATGAACCATCCATTTCCCAAGCTCCTAAACAGACTGGCTCTGATGGAAGGCATTAAACATTTATGGGGATTCTGAAGCTGTTCTTTTTGAATGTTTAATTCCACCTGAACATCAAGACAAAGTGTGGTGGCCTCATCTAAGCAACAATGTTTAAGCGTCACCAATAAGCAGAAGCACTCAGAGACTCAAATATAACCATATCTGCATAAAGAGGCTTGGTCAGCAGTGTGGGAAAAAGGGAGCTGCGGGTCCTAGTGGCTAACAGGATGACCAGGAGTCAGCAATGGGTGCTTCTGGCCAAAAAAGCCAATGGCATCCTGGGGTGGATTAGAAGGGGGATGGTTAATAGATCGAGAGAGGTTCTCCTCCCCCTCTACTCTGCCCTGGTAAGGCAACATCTGGAATAATGCCTCCAGTTCTGCGCCCCTCGGTTCCTGAAGGACGCAGAACTGCTTGAGAGAGTCCAGTCCAGAGCCGCAAAGATGAAGGGAAAGGAGGGCCTCCCTAATGAGAAAAGGCTGAGGGAGCTGGCTTTCTTGAGCTTGGAAAAAAGGACACTGAGAGGTGGCCCCAATAGTGCTGATCAGTATGGAAAGGGCGGGTGCCAGGCGGAAGGAGTCAGCCTCTGCTCAGAGTCATCCAATGATAGAACAAGGGTCAATGGGTGTCAACTGGAACAGAGGAGGTTCCACATCAAGATGAGAAGAAACTTCTTCCCAGTGAGGGTGACGGAGCACTGGAAGGGACTGCCCAAGGAGGTTGTGGACTCTCCTTCTCTGGAGATGTTTAAAACCTGCCTGGACTGTTCCTGTGCAACTCGATCTAGGGGATCCTGCTCTGGCAGGGGGATTGGACTAGATGATCTTTCCAGGTCCCTTCCAATCCCTAACAGTCTGTGATTCCACCAATTGTATCACCAAACAGCGACACAAGGGACATTTGGTTAACAACAAAAGAAAAGAGTCCTTCACAGAAGGCAGGAAATGAGCAAGCAGTGAACAAGAGTGAGCTGCTTGGTGCTCTTCCTTCTGGACTTCAGTGAGAATGATTCTGTGATTCCTGAAGAGTCCTTTAAGATCATAATGTCTAACTGTTAAGCCAGCACTGACAGGTCATCACTAAACCAAGTTACTCAGCACCACACTTCAACAATCCCTTTACCACTTACCTGGACAGCCTGTTCCAGTTTGCTCCCTTTGAACAAACTCACTCTTCCTAATACACAATCTGAATCTCCAGACACAACTAGTGGACACTGCCTCTAGTCCTATCACTTGATACTTGGGATAATAGAACCCCCATCCTGCTGCAATTTCCTTTCACATAGTTGCAGAGTGAGGTCTCCCCTGTACCTCCTATTTTCCAAGCCAATCCCTAGTTCCCTTGGCCATTCCTCAAAGGACCTGTGCTCCAACCCCTTCCCTAGCTTCACTGTTCTTCTCTGAACAGGCTCCAGCCCCTCAATCTCCTTTCTGGGAGGGACTCAAATCTGAACATGAGAATTTGAAGCACAACTAGTTTTAACACGGAGTAGTTAAGGCACCACAACAGAGCAAATCAGAAATTGGCAAGTTTGCACAGGCAGCACCCAATGCAATGAAGCCTGAACTCCTACAGGACCTGGCAGCAGTTATCTTGAACACTCTGCTGAGAAGTTTGTTTGTGAAGAGGGAGAAACAGCAGGAAACACTGTGCTCCGACTTGGAGAAATACGATCTAAAGTCACAAGGCAAATCCACAGGTGGATGAATAGCTGCCTTAGCACAAGCACCATCCAGCCATTCACAGAGGAGGAGAGGACACCTCAAACAGGGTTCTACTGGCAAGCAGCCCATAATTTGTTCTGCTGACTGGTTTTGATTTTATTACAATTCCACAGACAACAAAACAGGTTCTCTGGACTATATCAACTTAAGTGTCAAGCTCCTCTGAGCAAACCAGTTAGGTTTTGCTGAGGAAATTCTGGAGGTTGCTCTCCACAGAGTAGTAAGCTCTTGCATGCATTGTCTTGGCTGATGTGCACCTAGGTTCACCTAACTCTTCAGGCTACTCTGGACAATCACAGCATTATTCTTGGCCCCTGAGGCTACCAACTGAAATCAACTTCTTACTGGGAAGATCCCAGTGAAAATGTCTTAGTGCTCCATCCAAGCACTGGGATTCTTGGGGTGAGGTTGGGTGAAGCTGGCACTCCTGCTCTCTCCAAGCAACACAGCCACTCTCACTGAGTGATACAAGACTGGTTCTTTTCTGTTAATATTAACTTTTCAAAAAATTTGCTAGCTACAACAAAGCCTTCCTCCTGCCTGTCCTGAAATAAGAGAAATCTTTCTTCCCATTTACATTTTTTTTCATATAAACATCAAAGTTTCTTAAGCTCTTTTACAGGAAAGTAGCACTTGAAATTCTGCTTGAGCTTAAAGCATAAGAGTTTTAACTAACTACATTAACAAAGGCTTGTCACAGGCAGTTGTCTTCAGCTAACCAGAGCAACCTGGCTGTGAAGAATTGATGCTGAAGAACTCTCAATTAACTACTAAAGCCCCAAAGATAATCCCAGACAGTTGTGTTAAGTCACAGAACACTGCACCAAGCCAACCCGCTATCAGTATGTCCCTGGGGAACAAAATACTGGATCCACAGGTATTTAATATTCTGTCTACACACAGAATGCCAGGACAGTTGAGGCTGAAAAAGCCCTCTGAACTCATCCAGCCCAGCCCAGGACCTAACATCACCACATCAGCCACATCAGGGCACTAAGGGCCACAGCCAGTTTGTTCTTCCAACACTTCCAGGGATGGGGACTCCACCACTGCCCTGGGCAGTCCATTACAGACCCTTTCCGTGAGGAAGGGCTTCCTGACACCCAATCTAACCCTCCCCTGGCAGCTTCAGGCCCTGTCCTCTTGTCCTGCCACTGGTTGCCTGGGAAAAGAGCCTGATCACCTGTCACCTCAACCTACTGGATAACACTTAGGTGAGCTGAATGTAACAGCAGCCCACAGTACATCAAGGCACAGGAGAAATCGGTGGTACTCAGGTCCAGCATCATGCTTGGGGTGACCCTCTATATAGCATAGATACATAGCACAGTTTCAGCTGGAAGAGACCTCTGCGATCATCAACCTTTTCCTAGGCTTAGCATCACCACTAAACTATATCCTCCAATACAACATCTACCCTTCCCTTAAACACCTCCCACAGACACTGACTCCACACATCCATCCCTCACTTAGGGGATTCACAGGAGAAGTGAAATGTGCACAACGTACAAAGACACAAAGACATTCTTTGTTGTGAGGTAACTCAGAAAGCTGTGTATAAGCAACTTTAGACCAGAGAAACAGCTATGTGAAAGGCTAACAGAAACAGGTAGAAAAGCTTTCACAATACACACATTGCCCTTGCCACCCATTTTGCTTTTTTGTTTCAAGTTAGGGCTTCAAGCTTTGCTCCACTCTGGCATTTAATGTGCTTACAGCTGAAACTCAGCAAGGACAATGACAACACCCTGTGGTTATAAGCATTTCACATTGGTAGCTCAAAAAGCTTTTTGACACCCAAGATAAGCAGCAGCTACATGGGCAAAGAAAGGGTTATTTTATTAGAAGACGTCAGAGAGTCAAAAATTGAATCTATATTGTGAGTCTGAGTACATGGCAATAGTATCTTGCAGCTGTAGCCACCCTTACCACTTTCTCCTGAAGTTGGGGATGGTGGTGGAGTGGCAGCAGTAACACTGTGTTTGTCCCAGATGCTCTCCAGAATACCTGTCCAAAGAGATAACTGTCATCACAGCCTCCCCAAAACACAAACTGATCACAAACATACTGGAGAAGTCTGTGGTGGAACACATCAGTAATGTTTTGACAAGAAACACTGTCTTAATGAGCACAAAGAAATCACCAAGTGCTTATACACACAACCTCAATCCCTCCTCGTCAAGAGCAGTGCATATACAGCCATACGGCTGCTCTGCTGCACATGCTCATTTCACCGTAAGCTCACCGAAACATCTTAGGGCAGAGCCGAGTGTTCAAGCAGCAGGAGCAGACTACATGTTGCCTACATGTTGCTTCTCTGATACAAAACGTGCAAGCTTACTAGCACCTTAGGGATGATGGAGGACATTTATTTCAACACTGCAAGTAGTGTAACTCATACCTGTGAGGAGCCCAAGCACTGTCTGCACCTGGTCTAGGAGCAGCTTGCGTAGCTCTTCTTTCCGGGCTACGCTAAGATCTTCCCGTGGACATGCCAGCTCTTCCGAAGTAGTCTTCAGCATAATCAGCCCCAGAGGAGTGGTCAGAGGAGACTGAATTAACTGAGGGGGAAAACATATGAAGGTGACACATGAGAACTCTGCAAAGCTGCCAGCTGCCAGTGTTACTGACACTATTACCAGTTTACAAGTGTTTTGACACTGAGGGAGTATCAGTTCCCACAGTCTGCAGCACTACATCTGGGGAAGAGAACTGTAAACATTCGATGCTCTGAGATGTTTGTCTATGACGTTGCAACAGTTTAAGTACCATGAGAATCCTTGGGGTTTCAAAAGACCTTTCATAATGTCATCTAATATGTTGACTACTCCAGCATGTTTACCACTAAGTTTCTTCCTTCTGTTTACCGACTCATGCTGATATCATCACTTCTCAAAATTGCCCCAGCACCAGTAGTTTCACAACGTAACAGGACTGTCTCTGCAGCCACATTTGGGTCAGGAGCTTGTTCCATCTGCTGAAGAGCTGAGCTATTTCCCATTTAGAAAGCCCACCCCTTCCCATACAAATAGCTGCAGCCACTGTCTGATGACACAGGAGCACAGCTAAATGATACAACCTCTCTGGGCATCCCCATCGCCTTTCTGGGAGTAAAAGCTTAAAGTCACCACAATTACTACAAGTAATCCTTGAAGTTAAAAATTCTGCAGTGCAGGCTGACCGGGGGCCTATCAGCCTGACCCACCAAACCTGCTGAGCTGATACTGCCACGGCTACACAGGGAGGGAGCTCATCTGACAACTCAGTCCAGATGAGCACTGGCTTTCAGAAAGGAAAACACAGAAGCAGACTGCTAAAAAAGACAATTAAACAAGATGCATGAGTTGCTAGGAAATTGCAAAGAGCACTTAACACCTTCTCAGAGCATTTTCTGACAATACCAGGAAGTTTAGCAATACCATGCACTGGCACATCAGTAACACTAAACTGATTTCATACTTCTGAAGAACTTTCTATGTAAAACTGCAGGGTTTGCATTATGACACCACCAGTGTCCAAAGGTTCACCCGGTCAGTGGTTCAGTTTTAGAGACTGGGGTACAAGTTCATTCTAAAAAAACCCTTCATCTGGACTCAGAATGAAGTCTTGAAAGAGGACCATCTACAACCCTAAAAGCAAAACCCTGTGCTCCTGTGTTTCTATTTGAGTTCCTGAAGTTCAGCATCAATGCTTTTCTCTAATTTTCTGAACACTTACGGAAGGTGTCTGCTATATGAATTAATTTATGGGAGCGTTTCCCTTTGAAGCAGAGTTCAAAAATCAAGGCTTGAGGAAATCAGACACCCAAAATGGGCTCTGCAATCACTCATAACCTCCAAGTGCTAGAAAAGCCAGGAGCTGTCTGAAAACGGATCATATCAGTTACCAACATGGTCCGTATGTCAAGACAGTGGGGTTTTTCAATTCTGCCAGTGACATTAGAGCAATCAAACTATACTTTCACCAAAATCCCCGAGTGTCAGGAGTTTATTATCTTTTTTAGCACCTGCCTTGTGTTGGCCACATCTGTACTCCAATCATGTCATGACACCAGCAGAAAACAGCTGTGCAGCACTTCAGGTTGCATGTGGCTGCTTAAGCCAGGTATGAATGATTATAAGAGACCTAGAAACACAGTAATCTGAAGCAAAAGTGGATGTTTGAACTTTTTGAGTGACAGTAATTTGAGGGAAGGGATTCTCCCCCTGTACTCTGCACTTGTGAGACCCCCACCTAAGGGGGGGTGGAACTAGATGGTCTTTAAGGACCAACCTTGGCCATTCTAGAATTCTATGATTCATGGTGGAGTGCTGAAACTAATGGACATTTCCAAAACTAAAAAGGAGAAGGAATGTAAGAGGCAACTTTATGTAATTATGTCATTTTCATTAAGGGAAGTCACTATTGAGGTACTAAAATAACATCTTTCCATGAGTGAAACCATCTTTTCCTTTGAGAAATGTCTTACCTGCAAGATGTTAGTGAAAAAGTCATGGTAGAACATTGGCCAGTCTTGGCGGCCGATATCCACTATGACTTTGCAGAGTTTGTTCCTGATGAAGTAAGGCAGAGTTTTATGGTGAGCTAGAAGGAGCTTGGGCAGACAGCTTCGGATCTCCATTTTGTCTTGAGATGGGACCCCGAGCCACATCTTATTGATCAGGTTCTGCAAAAGAAACAGATCTCCCAACTGAGCTCATCTTGGATACAGCTGTCCTCAACAGCAAGAGAGCGTGGGCAGAGTACTAGGCAGAACTTCTGCTGCTAATGCCTAGCTCTAGTTGCCCAGCAGTCTGGTACCAATGCTGTCATCATGAACACCACACAGAGGTGAGTTAGGCAGAAAAGCAGCTTAACAGAGGGCCATCCCTGCACTGCTAACTGGAATAAGCTTTGCTACCTAATGAGGTACTTGGGCAACCCAAGTTGCTGAATAGAACTCCCTGAGCTTATCCCCAACTCACAATATGTAGGGACCAGCTCTAACAAAAACCCACAAAAACACCAGCCCCACAAACATTTCATAATTGCAAAATTCCCCCCCAATTTCTCTGTTGTGCTTACTTCTGAGCACAGTTACTTTCCCCACCACCCCATTCCAGAGAGGCAGAGCTTCAGTAAATAAACACGTTTTCATGAAAACGAACCAAATTATTTCAGGCTGCTGCTGTGGAAAATTTCACCCCCAGAACTGACCAGTTTGCAGATAGAGTTCCAACAGCCTATAATCCCTGTGCATCCCCTGATAAATAAGTGACCATTGTCAGTGAAGTTATCAAAGAGGATAATTTATTGAAACAATAGCGACTTTCTCATGTTGTCTAAGCAGCATCCCATGCAAAGGTTATAAACCTCCTCAGTAAGAGTGGCACAGCTTAACACTGCCAACCTGGGCAAGAACACAGTGGCTGCAAATATACCAGGGTGAGGCATGATGTCAGCTGAACTCCAGGTTACCATTAAGGAAAGACACTGCACTGGTCACTGACAGATCAGTCCAAACCAGAGCTGTTCACAGAGTACTTTAGTGTCTTCCAGCAGAGACACAAATTGGTTCTTGGGCTTTTACCCATAAATTTATTCTCTTATTAGCACATGAAGAATGGGATGTGGTCTCCTAAGCCAGGCCTTACCTCTACAACTCACAAATAGGCCTTCAAGAGCACCAACCACAACTATGAAAAATCCGAAAAATAAAAGCAATTTTGTCTTCCCTCCTAGCATTGAGGTTTGTAGTATCAGGTCATTACATGTGTATTGCTGACCATGAAGTGTCTGAAAGCAGTAACATTCTTAAAAGCATTGTGCGGAAAGCTGAAGCAGCCTCTGAACCTGTGGTTAATTTGTACTTAGAGATGCCAGGAAATTAAGTCCCCAGTCTGTGCACTAAGATTCATATTCTCCTACTCTTAGCCTGCTATTAAGAAAGCTCTCAGAGAGCTATAAAAGCATCTTTTATCACTGTACTTACTGGGATAGCCATTTCAGACAAGCATTTCCAAATAAAACTGACTGCTGTATAAAGCTGCATCAATCACAAAATGGACTATGCAGGCAACAGGACACTTCTTACCTCAAACACAGTCAAACTGTACATCATGACATAGTCGTTTCTTGTGCTTGACAGGAAATAGAGGCAAAATCTCCACGCTCCTATCTGCTGGGCAAAGTTATTTAAAAGCTCCTCTAGAAAAGAAAAGTATATAAAAAATTACATTCCAATTCTTCAGCTGTAAATAAATCTGTAACAACATAAACTGAGATCACAGTAACACTGAGCATGGAAAACACCCCACGGTCTGGGAATCAGCTCAGCTTGGAAAAGGGAAAAGAAAACACACACTCCAAAGTATCAAAAGCAATCGGACAATAGGCTTCAGTGAGAACAAACCAGAGATGTCACTGCAGCCTGGCAATACATACTGCACCAATCTAACAGCTGAATACTAATAATCACACAAAATACAATCCTATCTTATCATCTATAAAATCCAAATTTTGGCAAAACCACTCCAAATACCAGGTATCTGTGGAAGACCGGGAGCACTTTGGCTTTCACTCAACATTATTATGCAACACCTGTGTTTGAACACCATTGCTGCAAGAGACAGTGACTACTGCAGGTCAGCACAGCAGAAGCCTCTCCCAACACTCTGATAACAGAGTCACCCCAAATCAAGTGACTGTGTACCCAATGTGGCAAAGGGAAAAGCTGCCAAGGGCTGCTCTACAAGCAAATCCAAGGCAAGCCTTTATAAGTTAGTTTACCTCTCAAAACTTTATCATGAAAACATTGGTTGCTGAAGGCTTCTACCTTTTCCACAGCAGATATCCATAAACCTGCCCAAATGCTTATGCTTTATTTTACCAGATTTCTGGGAGGACATCTCCATGATAATCACCCTTTTAGCACTGAAGGTAGAGAACCAAAGCAAACTGCCTCTCTATAGCCATTAGCTATGGATGCAAGACACTAATGTAGAACACCTCAGAGTTCTCTGCTAGCTGTCAGGACAGATTCAAAAAGAGCGGCCAAAACAAAGCCTTGCAGTTCACCCCTACTTGTCATTTTGCATTAGCTAGGCCAGTCCTCTCTAGACCCCTCTTCATGTTTCAGTAATCTGAACTCCATCTCTAGGCAGAAGGCAGCATTTTCTCCAGGCTACCCAGTTCAAGAGTGAGCAGGAAGAGAAAAATGGAATATTCTATCCTAGCCTTGCTAAAACCCAACATCTCCACGCTCACAGCAAGAGGCAACACCTGACGTGTTAATTATCTATAGGACCTGCCATGGGATCTCTGACACCCACACAAACCATTACTTTACCTGTGTATATAAGCAGGAGTCTCCAATGCCAGCTGGTATCAGACTGAGCACTTTCATCTGCTATTTTTGTCTAATGAACAAGTCACCTCTGCCAAGGTCTTCAGGCAGCAGAAAGCAGAGGGGAACATCCTTTAGAAGTGGTATGGACTCACCTATCTCACGTTTCCGCTCATTCGTTGTGCAGTTGTGGAAAAACTCTGTCATTAGACTCTCCAAAGCCCGTAATGAGGCCTCTTCAGATGCCTGGGAATGACATGGAAGGAGAAGAATTAAAACTACCTTCCCACTCTCACTTGCACCCTGGTGGACATAATCATCCACCCAAACCCCAACAAGAACATGAAGTCTAGGTGGAGAGCAAAATACTCTGAAGAGTAAACTGCGCCTTGGTATCAAGGGACAACAAGATTTGTCCATTGTAAAGGAAAGCTATGGACACAAAGGACCACGCGCTCAGCTGCATCAACCCACAAAAGCAATCCCAGAAGCATCTTTCATTCGGCAACACCTGGAGTTTTAAGTTAGCTTGTCATTGTCAAAGAATTCTCAGAGACAACAGGTTCAAGCACAGATGCTGTCAGGTGTTGACAGGATGGGGAGCGTGAACTTTGAAAGGACACTTGCTGCCTAAGTCCTATCCTTGCCTTGGTGCTACCCGTGACAGTAAAGGTGCTTATAAAATAGTGGCTTGAAAGGCTGAGGGATTTCCAGTCCTTTGAAAAACAACACATGAGTATCCAGCAACTGGATTCAAGAAGAATATCTAGACCTCCCCAACTTTAGCATCTATGACTGGAATTTATCATTTGCAGTTGTATGTTTAGAAGTCTAAAAAACCCCAAAAAACATGTCTCAGAATTAATATAAAGCCATTGCAAAGTCACTGTAGATTTGAAGCTCTCTGGAGCCAGGATGGTTTTTATTCTACCAACGGCTCAGCACTGAGCTTAGCCTCTGCAGCTGAGCTGCACAGTTTGAGCCTGATAATGGATGGCCTTAGAAAACACGACTGCTACAGCACAGACTGAGCCATTAGTCATTCCAGTGCTTGCCATCAATAATAAATGCACCAAGATTAAAGGCTCGACCTTCCCCTTCACTGAAACAGCAAACACTAAAGAAAAGTGAAAGTCCTGCCTCAAAATAAAACAGAAACAAAACCCCACAGCTAGCTGTATTGTACTGAGATGAGCATGGAGAAGCTGCAGGAACACCACAGGCTCCTCTGCTACTTCCCATTTCCACTGACAGCAGCAGAGACCCTCCTCAAACAGCCTGGGGGGTTGGGTTAACGTCCCAGCAATCCCTGCAGTTTACTTCTCCATGACTCAGCATGGAGGTGTGTCACCAGCAGTTTGTGATACCAACACGCCAAAAAGCAGATTCCAAACACCGGGCAAACGCCTCTGTCAGTGGTACTGTTCTACTGCAGCTCCTCACTGGCCAAGACTGAGGACCTCAACTCAGAAGTGTTAGCACTTCACACAGGAACGACAGAACTTAGTAGTTGTCAGGTAGCTACCCCAACCCTTCTTCAGGAAAGAGAGTACTTTTACACCACACACACACCCCCACACCCCAAGATTTGAGATTTATTTCCTACTTTTGAAAAGAAATTGCAGAGTTCTTATAAATCTTGAGCATCTCACATGTCCTCTACTGACATAAAACTATCTAAACACTGAGATTCTGATAGATGACAACAAGAACCTACAACTCCTATATTAAAACACCATCATCCCAACATTAATGGTGTCAGAAAACAGAGCGCAACCCAAGCATTTCATGTGAAAAGCCCAGGCCCACCAGAAACCAAGGCCAACAGGGGCAGAAAGAAACAGTGTGACCTCCTAGATAGTTTTTTGCTGTTTGACATCTCCTGCTGTTCAGGATGTTTGGCCAAAGGAAGGTGGAGCACAACAAACTACCTGAAGCAGTCACACCCTAGCCCAAAAAAGGGCTCTGGGCACAAAAGCGCCTCCAAGGTCTTCCTCAGGTACTATCAGATGGTCACACCAAGCACAACCCTTGAGTTTGGCATGTGCCTAATGCCTTTGGGCTTTCATCAAGTTAACCCAGTGTGCAATAATCACCCACCTTCCAGGCTAAGGCTTCGATAACTTGGTCATTGAGGTAAAGACAACACATGGTATTGGGAGAGCAGCAGAGGAGATTTGCTGTACCTACAGCCAGGCACCCCAGAAAGTGACTCTGTGAGTCATGTTAATAGGCCGTATGCTTTCTTCGATTACCTCTGCACTAACTAGAAGAACAGCAAGGCATCAGTAGGGTCTGAGAAGAGGAATGCCCATCAATCCTGACACTGAGTAGCAGTTCACTGACATCAGCCTCAGTCTGCACAAGACCAAACTCCACAGACACTCAACCAGCAGCACTAACTTCACTCACTTTGTCTGCTCAGAAATTAGAAAAATCACAGAATTATTGAGGCTGGAAAAGACCTCTAAGATCAAGTTCAGCCCATGACCTAACATCACCACAATAAGCTAGACCAGGGTACTAAGTGCCACAGCCAGTCTTTTCTTAAACAACTCCAGGGATAGGGACTCCACTACCTCCCTGGGCAGTCCATTCCAGGGTCTAATCACCCCTTCTGTGAGGAAGGGTTTCGTAACATCCAACCTAACTCTCCCTTGGCAGCATCCGGTCCTACCCTCTTATCCTGGTGCTCACTGCCTACGAGAAGAGCCTGATCCCCACCTGACTACAACTTCCCTTAAGGAAGCTGTAGAGAGGGAGAAGGTCCCCCCTGCATCTCCTCTTCTCCAGCCTAAACACCCCCAGCCTCTCCTCATCAGACTTTCCCTCCAGTCCCTCAGTCTCTTCCTTCAAGTGAGGGCCCAGAACTGTCCCCAGGAATCGAGGGGAGGCCTCACCAGTGCCCAGTACAGGGGGAGAATTACATCCCTAGTCCTGCTGGCCACACTATTGCTGATTCAAGCCAGGATGCCATTAACCTTCTGTGCCACCTGGTCATCCTGCTGGCTCCTATTCAGCTGGTTGTCAACCAGTCCTGCCAGGTCCCTCTCTGTATAGTGTTTAAGGTTTTCAAGGGAAAATCAAGAAGCTTGGATCATCATTAGCAGAATTGACTAGAGCCTTCCTGGGTAAGGACTGACTGTTAGCCTCACCTGCATGAGGCATTACAACATACTCAACTACTAAAGCTTCCCAGTCATTTGACAAGTTGTAAAATCTGATCCCTCCATCCACAAACATTCCAGGCTACCCCAGAACAATCAAGCTGCTAGAAAATTTTGGTTGCTGTCTTCTGTCAACCATTTGAGAAAATAAAAATCAAAACCCCCCCATACCCTCTTAAATTTTATAAGCCCTTTCACATAAGAGGTGATGTGAGAGACAGGTCAGAGCCAATGCTCCCTAAAACAGATGGCAATAACTGTTGCTGTGAGATGCTGAGTCATCACTGCATGGACCCAGCACATGGCAGGACTGCCCTGAGTTCCCCAGTTCCCGGAACTGCTCCTTCTGATCTGAGCCCAACTCGGTATGGATGAGGTTAAGAGAGTGCTACTGTTAACCTTCATCCTTACCTCCTCTTTAGCGTCAGTAGGTTTGCTAAAGGTGTTTCACTGACAGTACCAAGAACTAGAGGCATGTGTGCTTACTCATGCCATTTATCTCTGGACTCCAACCTTCAACAGCCCTTTCATACCAGCACAGATTACAGCTTCCTATTTTGACAGGAATTATGAGACTTGCTAGTAGGAACACACACATAGCTACTAACTTACTGCTCTCTAGAGCTTAACATGGCTCCAGAGAAGCAAAACCTTTTGAGCAGAATGTACTTAAATCAGGAGCCTTTAACAAGTATGGTTCAGCCTAACTGAACGACTAAAGCTTTTGAGCAGGATGAGCTACTCATCCAACTCTGTCAATTAACAGAGGGATGAGTCTGGGATAGTAATTCAGATATCGCACATTAGTAAAGAGAAGATACAACACTAATCATAGGTTGCATACTGCCTGCTCATTCTGGAAGTGCTTCACATACATGGAAGTGCTTCATAAAGCTATTGCAATTTTCTCCACAAATGCCTAAGTGTTCACTTCTAATCTTACTTTGCTCTAAGTTCTCCGAAGGGATTGTTTCTCTTACAGGAAAGCTTTTCTCCAATGTCTTGCTGTAAAAACACAAGCTGTGGACCCTTCACTGTTTGCTATTAGCAGTATCAATCAAACAATGCTCTAAACAGGGCAACTCAAGCTGATGAGTAGAAGAGGAGGGCTGTTTTTTTCTAATACATTTGGAAGGGAGTATCACTGCAGGACACAATTAAGGTAATCCTCTAGCTACACAGTTCTTCCCTAATGTGTTACTTGCAGCTGCAACATTACCAGAGTTACTTCAAGCGACCTTCAAGACACAGCTCCTACCACCACACAGCCCAGCACAGTCTAGTCTCCTCCTGGCTAACAAGGTTTGGATCTTCTATTATCCAGTGCCACTACATTATCAGCTGCACCTACCAGCTCGTGGTTGTAACAGGCACCGAGGGGCTGCATGAGACTCTCTAGTTTGATGTGTTCCTGACAGGAACTGCTGCAGTCCCACCAACAAGCCAGTGTGTATGGTTAAGAAAAAAAATCATGTAAACCCCACAATGGCAGCTGCTAGCACAAACTAACTCGCTGTCACTCTACCTTTGCAAAACTACACTGTTCCATCCTCTGCTATCAGTTTCATACAGCAAATTAATGGCACGGTTAGACACTCACAAACCACAAGACTTCAGCTGCTGAGTTGTCTTCCGCCTTTTTCTTTTAGAGGTTAAGACTAATTTAACACTCTCCTAACATACACATGTACTGACTTACTAATTTACTCACCAAAGAGCAACCAGAGTGTCTTTCAGAATCCCTTCCTGCCCGAGCCCTAGCATATCACACTAATGAACATGTAAATTAGTAATTATGCTCTCAAATACTGTGATTCATTCCAAGCCTGCTTGTGCAGGCCACAAAACCCTTCCTTTTGCAGCTATCATCAAAGTGCAGGACTTAACACCACTTCAGCAAACCCCTGGAACAGCCCTAGATCATGCAGTGCTGTGAAGTTCATGAAAAGAAGTGCAGTCCTGGTTTTTAGCAGCAAAAGCAGAACTATTAAGTGTTTTCAAAAAAGCTGTATTGCACCCAAAATATTCCCTCAAAAGCACCTTTACTTACTTCATCAATTCCAAATGATTCTAGAAATCACACTTACTGCCAGCATCTCCTCACCCGGGGTAACTCATGCAGAGGCACTGAGACACCATGCAGACCTGGCAACATACGTGCTCCCCAGCAGCACTCTGCTGATACCATCAGAACACAGCTCAGGCCTTATTCTCAATTTCCTTGGAGATGTTTTTGTGGTTTAATGAACTGAAACTAGACTCAGCTTCACTGTGTGCTTTGAGAACCGTTCAGAGTCTTTGTGCCATTTCAAGAGATCTCCTGGCTGCAGAATCCAACCCACTCATCTAGATCGTTCACTCAGAGGGCCACAACTTTGGCAGCTCACTAATGACAAATTCTGCAAACATGTTTTAAGCAAAAAAATCTACTATAACTCACAAATTACTGTTCTACCTCAAGGCAGTTGACAGAGGCACGAAGGCACAATCCTGCTCTCTATCTCTCAGCTGCAATGAAGCTGACATCCAACACCAGAGTTGTTCAAGGTCCTTCTGCCTGACCACTTTGGAAACCCCAGGAAACTTCAGGAATCACAGAGTGGTGGGAGTTGCAAGGAACATCTGATCCAACTCTGTGCCAGAGGAGATCCCACATGAACACATGCAGGTAGGGCTGGAATGTCTCCAGAAATAAGAAACTCCACAACCTCTATAGGCAGCCTGGGCCAGGACTCTGACACTCTCACCATAAAAAAAGCTAATTACGCTCAGATGGAAACTCCTGTGTGCCAATCTGCACCCACTTCCCCTTGTCCTGTCACTGGGTACCACCAGAAATCCCTGGTTCCATCCTCTTGACATGCTCCCTTTATATATTGACCAGCATGGATGGGATCTTCTTTCAAGGCTGAGCGGACCAGCTCTTTCAGCCTCTCCTCCTAAGGTAGAATTCCTGACCGTGTCAGTGGCTCTGTGTTGGACTCTCTCCAGTTAGCTCCCTTTCCACAGAATCACACAATTATTGAGGCTGGAAAAGCCCTCTAAGATCATTAAGTTCAGTCCATGACCTAACATCACCACATCAGGGAGACCAATGCACTAAGGGCCACATGCATTCAACATCTCCAGGGATGAAGACTCTACCACTTGACTGCCCAGGGCAGTCCATTCCAGTGTCTGATCATCCTTTCTGTGAGAAAGGGCTTCATAACAGCTGATCTAACCCTCTCCTGGCAGCTTCAGGCCCTGCCCTCTCATCCTGGCACTGGCTGCCTGGAAGAGCAGCCTAATCCCCACCTGACAATCCTCCCTTCAGGGAGTTGCAGAGAGGGAGAAGGTCCTCCAAGTATGCTCTTCTCCAGGCTAAACACACCCAGCTCCCTCTTTTCATCAGACTTTCCCTCCAGTCCCTTCCCCAGCCTTGTTGCTCCTCTGGACCTGCTCCAGCCCCTCAATCTCTTTCTTCAAGTGAGGGGCCCAGAACTGACCCCAGGAATCGAGGGGAGGCCTCAACAGTGCCCAGTACAGGGGGAGAATTACATCCCTAGTCCTGCTGGCCACACTATTGCTGATTCAAGCCAGGGTGCCATTAACCTTCTGTGTCACTTAGGCACCCTGCTGGCTCCTGTTCAGCTGGCTGTCAATCAGTGCTGCCAGGTTCATCTCTGCCGGGCCACTCATCCCCGGCAGCCACTCATCCCCGAGTCTGGAACTCTGCAGGGGGTTACTGCAGACAAAATGTAGGACCCTGCACTTGCCTCATTAAACCTCATCCCGCTGGCTTCTGCCCACGGACCCAGCCTGTCCAAAGCTCTCTCCAGCATCCTCCTCTCCTCCAGCAGACTGACACTCCACCCCAACTTGGTGTCATCTGTGAATTTACTAAGGGGAGATTTGATCCCCTCATCCAAGTCCTCAATAAAGATGTTGAATAGAACTGGGCCCAGCACTGATCCCTGGGAGACCCTCACTGGTCAGGGCACCATTCACAACCACTCTCTGAGCCTGGCCATCCAGCCAGTTTTTAAGCCAGCAGAGAGTGCACCCATCCAAGCCATAGGCTGCCAGCTTTTCTTGGAGGATGTTGTGGGAGACCATGTTGAAGGCTTTGCTGTAGTGTAAGTAGACCCCATCCACAGCTTTCCCCTCACCAAGTCCTAGAATGAGCTCAATTCCCTCTTGAACTGGGAGCCCAGAGCTGGACACAGTCTTGTAGATGTAGCCTCACCAGAGCAGAGAAGAATCTCCATCAACCAACTGGCTACACTCTTCTGAATGCACCCCAAGAATATAAACTTCAGCTAAGGTCTAAAGATGACCTCAGGCTGTGTAGACCAGACTACAGACATCCAAAAGCGACAATCTGATCTCTGGAACACGATAAAGAGATCATCTTACCTGTCAACAACGCCTGCTACACAAGTCATCAGGCACCTTTTTTAATACCTAAGGGATCTTATTTCTTAAATCTTGTACAGGCAGGTTCAGTTAACCAGGCTTCAGGTTTAAGGCTGACCTTTGATTAACCAGCTCAAGTGTCCGAGTCTGAATCTTTATAAACCAGTTACTCTTAAATCAACTCAATCCACACAATTCACTGTTCACAGAAACATGGCAAGCACAGAGCATTAACCTTAGAAACTTTCTGAAGGGGTAAAATAATCAGAGTTAGCTGGCAAAAGCTTCCAATGCAGTGCCATTACAAAACATAGTCTTGCTGAAGACAAGTACAGGGGCAATCTTGGGCTCCGCCACCCGAGGAAGGCTGGTCACATGCTAGCGACTTCCCACTTGAATTACTGTGGTTTATCTGCTGAGATAGCTTAGCAACATGTTATTTCCTCAAACAAGTAGTTGCTAAAATGACGACAAACCAGCAAGAAGAGTAGAAGGAACCAAAGTAAACGGCTCAACATCAACATTCTGTGTATCCCTCCACAACAAGGGGGTCCAGCTGACAGCAACATCACTTCAGGGACCTCCAACTTAAATCTGACATTACAGTCACAGTCAGTATTTCTGCAGCAGACACTCAGTTCAGACAATTCTCAGCAGCCGTCTACCACTTTCTAAACCACTACGGGTAAAAGACTGTCAGTTTGAGTGTTATCACAAGAACAGAAATAACCAAAACTCTTCCATAAAAGTACAACACCTCACACCTCTAAAGGGATACGCTTTGTGATTACAGTGTTTGGTTCTGTCATTTCCCTCCACCTCCTCCCTTTGCTAGGGCTTCCCCAGGATGTGCCACTTCAAACAAACCTAAGACACCTAGTAGGGAGCAGCTGTCCCTTTTCTTATGATGACGCTGGGGCAGGAGCTCTGGGACCCCAGCCACAGGGTACAAATCACTTCCCTTTTCTCTGCATAAGCGAATTAACTGGGACCAGCCCAAACAAACCACTGAACACAACTCACCGTGAGAGAACACTTCCCTGCTCTTTTAGGTGAAGTACTTTAAAAAAACGCAGGTGGGGAAAACATTCCAAAGACAAACTATGCTGGACATAAGTTAGGGAGCTGAGGGTGTATTTGTGCAAAGAATAAAAAAACCTCATTAAATTTACTCATAAAAAGGTGTTTGGAAAAATGCTTATATCTTCATAATGGCACAGAACAACTGCGTGGTGAGCAGCAGCACGTAAAACAAACTTTTGGAGGTAAAAAGTATCTTCTGGTCTTTGCAGTCTTTTAAATAAAGACTACAAGTCTAATCTTCAAGCATTAATCGAGTCCTCCTACAAAGGACAACTGTTCTTGTCCTTACAGATGGATAACTGACAAACACGCTAGGAAGCTTAACCCTTTGCTCAACAACGATTGCTCCTCTGACCAGGAAAGAGGCTGAAACAAAGATGCACAAGCCACAGAGAGGCAAACTTGCCTATCAGCACTAAACCAGACACAACGCACTAAGACATTTTTAAAACAACGTCTCCAATACTTTACTGTCTGCAAAGTTGTAAATAAGCCCTTCTTTATCTGAACCTACAGACAACTCCCAATTACACCCAGACAAGCCCCGTGAACTGCAGTTACTTGCAATCCCAGCTTCAGGAGTCTCTGAAAGTCTGCACACCTGGAGATCTGGAAATAGAAAACACTAGGACAAACAAAAAAGAAAGTGAATGCAAGAAGAAAACAATTATTCATAATATATCTTAAAATGCCACTTGCACTGCAATGCAGCTACATAAAGGCAAAACCTGCTGAGACTAACTGCCCCGACACATCTCAGCTGCTCATTTTTTAGGTAGTGCCCAACATTCAGTTCATTACCTTGGGGAAAACTCTCCAAGTGTCAGGCTATCCACAGTTACATCACTGCAAGGTTTATAGTGAACTAGGGAAAAGGATTCTGCCTTATCCATACATTACATCAGCCAGACCTGACCTCCAAGGCACTATGACCATAACACAAAAACCGCAGTGTTCTATAGGGAAAACACTCCCTTTCAAGAGGGGAAAAAAGGAGAACTGCAACACTGCAATTTTAATTTACGGCATACACTTCAGCTTGAACACCTCACTCTTCCATCTCCTGTAGCTCTGAGGCAACCACTGTGCGTGGCCTTTGGAGAAAGCAAGGGAATGGGGGCTCCAATGGCCCAACACACAATTAGACTCTGGCCACCACGAGGTTTCATCAAGCACTAACAGGAAGCAAGAAAAAGCAGCTGAAGCGTTGCTGAAAAGCAGCCTTTTCCTCCTTCACCTTTGCCCCATCGGACTCTTTCTCCTAGTGTCCTGGGGTTGCTGGCAGGAGCACGAGAGCAGTTGGTGCAGCCTTAAGACACACATGGGAGTGAGAACAGCCTTGCTGCTGAGCACCAACCTCACACTTTCACAAGAGTGATGAGAGGCCAGAGATTATTTTGTCCTCCTCTTTCTTCCTATTTTATTTCACTTTTACAAGAGGAAAACCAAGAAACTGTAGGAAATTCAGTCTTCTCCCCACAAACAAAGGAACTGGCCAACAATTGGAGGAGGAATTATATCAGCGTAGCTCTCTCTACTGCATCCCTTACAGACCTTGACTTTAAACACACTGTTCTCCCACAGCAGCTAGTGCTCCAAGAAAACAACGGCCAAGACAAACTTTAACTCCAAAGCAGAAGAAATCTGTTAGGATTCGATGCACTGAAGCAGGACAGAATCAAACACAGCACATATTTTTCAGACAAAATCCCCTTTTCCCTTTTACACTTCACAAGGGGAAAAAACTCAAACACTTTTTCCTCTAAAAGGCTGCTGCATCCTCTGGATCCAACAGTGACTTTAGTATCCTGATAAGCCAGTACAAAAACAGGTGAATATGCTCCTTTCTCAAACCAGGGGACAAGATGACCCATTCAGAATAAATTCATGCTACAGCTAAAGCCCTAATAAATAAAATAATTCAAACTGCTAAATACACAGACTTCTAGACCCAGCCATAAACTTGCAGATGCTAAAATAAATAAAAGACGGTTTGAAACATGAAAGTGCTGGGAAATGGTATGAAAAAAAGTCATTATGTGCATGATCCCCACGGCAGAAGGGTTAAACAGAAATCTTGACAAAGCGAGCAGAGAAAGACATGTGTGCATGTGTGTAGGTGGTACAGCTGGGAAAAATATCACTTCACCACAGAAACACCTTTGATAAAACGTGCATGCTCCTGAGCCCAGGATGGGTGAAGCCCAGTTCTATTCAACATCTTTATTGATGACCTGAATGAGGGGACTGAATCTCCCCTTAGTAAATTCACAGATGACACCAAGTTGTGGTCGAGGGAGTGTCGATCTGCTGGAGAGGAGGTAGATGCTGCAGAGAGATCTGGACTGACTGGGTCCATGGGCAGACAATGGGATGAGGTTTAACAAGGCCAAGTGCAGGGTCCTACACTTTGGCCACAACAAGCCCCTGCAGAGCTACAGACTGGGGGATGAGTGGCTGGAGAGCAGCCTGGCAGTACTGGTTGACAACTGGATGAACAGGAGCCAACACGGTGCCCAGGTGGCATCCTGGCTTGTGTCAGCAAGTGTGGCCAGCAGGACTAGAGATGGAATTCTCCCTCTGTACTGGGCACTGGTAAGGCTTCCCCTCAAGTACTGGGTCCAGTTCTGAGTCACTCCCTTCAAGAAAGAGATCGAGGGGCTGGAGCAGGTCCAGAGGAGCAACAAGTCTGGGGAAGGGACTGGAAGAAAAGTCTGATGACAAGAAGCTGAGGTAGTTGGGGGTGTTTAGTCTGGAGGAGACTCAGGGGGGAACCTTCTTGCTCTCTGCAAATCCCTGAAGGGAGGTTGCAGTCATGTGTGGGTCAGGATCTTCTGCCAGGCAACAAGTGCCAGGATAAGGGTAGGGCATAACGCTGCCAAGGGAAAGTTAGGTTGGATGGCAAGAAGGCCTTTCTCACAGAAAGGATGATCAGACACTGGAATGGACTGCCCTTGGCAGTGGCAGAGTCCCCATCCCTGGAGGTGTTGAAGGATAGACTGGCTGTGGCCCTTAGTGCATTGGTCTCACTGATGTGGTGATGTTAGGTCATGGGCTGGGCTCAATTATCTTAGAGGGCTTTTTCACCCTCAAGCATTCTGTGATTCTGTGAATGTTCCCAACCTTCCCAAGGACCCAGTCCTTCCCACAGAAATAAATCCCTGGAGTTGCCTGAGTAAGTAAACAACTTATTGAACACCACCACCGGTATGTGAAAAAACCAATAGCACTCATTTTACTCTGACAAAGCAAAGCTGACAAACACCTTACTCTTTTCTTCTCAAGTAGAAAATTGCTATGTTAACACCGGGGTGCAGCAGTGACCCAAACACACAGGTACTAACAGGAAGTAGCTGTTGATTGATACAGCATAAATTATGAGGAAGGGGGTGGGACATGTTTTCCTACCAGCCAGGTACCAGTCTCTACACTTAAAAAAAGTTGCAGATATCAACAGCTATTAAGACAGACAATAACTACAATAGCTCCTGCTCCCCACTCCAAACGACGGCACCTCGCAACCTACATTGAATTACCAATTACAAAAAATTCATTGGAGCTTTTAAGGGATGTGTACACTCAGTTGTCTCTCTGAGATGCCAAACCCCTGGCAAAACTGTAGTAGCATGTGGCAGGCTTCAATGCTTTTCTATTAAAAGAATCCCGGCAGTCAATATTTGTCCATCAGTGGGTTTACTAAAAACCTGGGTAGCTAAGTGTATGCCACACTGTCTCCAGATGGACTAAAAGGCAAAATTATTTAGCCTCAAGGTCTACTAAGCCAGCCTGAAAAGATATACCACACACATACTGTAGTCATTACCATAGCTGCTGAAAGGTAGCCACAGTCACGCCTGAGACCAGCCTTCCTGCTGCAAACTTCATTCCGGTTTACCAGGAGGGATGCACAGGTTCAACCGGCACCACAGTGGACAGACTCTTAATGCCAACAGAGCTGCCCACCAGCCATGCAGCACATCATGCCACACTCTTGCTCTGCTGCAGAATCAGCAGAATGTGAACCAGGTTACCAGCATTCAGCAGCAGCTCCCATTTCATGATTTACTGACGTAGGGATAACAAAGGGGCACAGAAAGCTATGCAACTTCAAGGGTAGAAAAGACAGATGTTGGAGCAAGGCTAGAGTGTTAAGTTTCTATTCTCTTGTTCTCCAATAATTGTTTTACAAAGGATTTACTTTTATTTTTTAACTCCTGTAAGGGATTACACAGAAAGCTGACAGAACTTGACTACTACACCACAGCAGCCTAGTGTGATGTTGCACATGAGCCAGCAGTGCAGTAGTGCAGGAGAAGGCATTGCCACAGACAGGGACCACGTGATCCAGTTTCCTCTTGGTCTCAGTAACCTCCCACTGAGCAGAAGCCACCTCCTCGCCATATGGGAGCTCTCCCTGCCTGCCACAGCATAGGGGCAGGATCTTGTTTTTCTCCAGCTCCTGTTACGGAAGACATCCCCACAGCAAATATGCTTTGGGACGCAGCAGCAGAAGCCCAAACTAGATCTAAGTGTCTCCATAACAGAACAGCCAGGCAGAGGGCTTTTGCAAAAGCAAGAACCTGCTGCTGCCTCCTGCCACATCAGCATCCTCAGCTACCTGCACTGCCGGCAGCTGCCATGGACCCAAGAGCACAGCCCACAGACCTGATCCCACCTTAGGGCCACCAGCTCAACTACAGCAACATACCCATGAGTACATCCTATTCCGGCAATTCATCTGCAGGCTCCATGGCAACCAAGAGTGACAGAGTAACCTATAGCTAATGTGCAGTACCTGGCCATTTATGCTGCAATTCATTCTGAACAAATGGAAGGTTTAAACAATTGCTAGGTCTCCCAGGAAACTTTAAACATAACAGCAGCACTTACTGCTAAAAACAATCAGAACATGACAACAGAGGCTATAAAATAGAAGCTATGGTGGAAAATACAGAAAGATCCGAACTACACACACCTACTGCCGCCTTCCCTTTCTTCAAGCTCAATTTGTTGCACACACAACAGGGACATGTGTGTCTTTGGATCTGCTGCTGCTGCTTCTATTGTCTGCTTTCCACCCCACTGTGCATTTAAGAGGCCTAATGATAACCTCAAAGAAGTGTGACTTGTAAGTAACGCCAATGCGTGTCTCTGAGTGAAGGGTTGGTTTCATATGATGACTTTGAACCTGACACCAAACAAAACAGCACTTCCTGGAAGAAGTCCCTTTTCCTGAGCTGCTGGCAGGACACAGAACATACATAGCTGAAGAGCACATTGCTAGGAGGTAATCACCTAACTTCCACCCTCACATGGGAGTTACCAGTGCACTTGCCAGGTGACTGGCTTGGTTAATGAGGTCAGAGCTGAGCTCTGATTGCCTCAGAGATGCATTATCTTAAAAAAAACCAAGAAAACAAACAACAGGTGACAGCATGAGTGAGGCAGGGCTAATGTGGAGGTAAAACACAACATTTAAAGGGTTTGATCCACAAAAATTTTCAAGCTGTTTGCAAAACCCATCTAGAAAGATCCTAAAAGTTGACACCAAAACACTTTGTGGTCTCTGAAAGAAGACAGCCACCTGAACACTCAAGCTTGGGGCAGTCACTTTGTGTGTAGAGATTAACTCCTAAAAACTCGTGTTTCACAATATTCTACATTCTCTACAAAGATATCACAACACCTTCAGCATTGATACCCCTTTTCACAGAAGCCACTAACCGGATCTTGCACAAGCCATTCAGCAGATACGTGATGTACATTAGTGATCTCATGTGCCACGAGCACCTTATAACCACCACACAGAGGACAACAGCCAGCAAGCTGGACACAGTAGGGCTGCTCTTTATGAACACCTCAGAAAACGGAAGAATAACCTCAGAAGGCTGAAGAATAATTTGAGCTTTCTGTGAAACCTAATAGCTTTTTAATAGCAGTGTAAGATTTCTGAGCCAGTGGCATCTAAGCTCACAGAACTGGCACCTGTTCTACAACACACACATTCATCACTCAGTTGCCCTGTGCCTCTGCAGAGGTCTTGGACTTGACAATTTGTTTTCAACACTCCTTCCCAGTTAATCAAGCTTTACCTCATCACTGCCCCCACTGCCTAGTAACTTGTCAACCCAATTCAACTTCAACTAATAAAATCTACTTCCACACATCTGTACTTTCGACAGTGGAGTTTAATGATGTTCTTTGTTCCCACTATGCCTTACAGCATCTCATCTTTTCCAACTGTTTCCAGGAAAGGGGGTACATTAGCAGTACAACATGCCCATCTGTAAGCTCAGGGGGAATGGGAATGCAAGGAAAAAATCTTACACAGCAGTTACATGAAGTGTTAGAACACTGAATTCCGCAGTGCAGCCTGGCAACTCCTTCTCAATTCCTCAGCCCAGTACTGAAGCAAATATTGCATGTTGAAGGAAATGAACAGAATAACAAGGTGTAATTCAGCAGGTTAAATATGAATCTGTGTGAAGGCAAGGTTCTTTCACCACCTACAATTATTAACGTATACCTTGAATCACCACACTCTATAACTTCTTCCACACACAGAGCTACAGTTTGTTATATTAAACAGTCCACTAAGTTCTCAGAATTCAACCACAGTATTCACTCGTGTTCATGTTCAGGGGTATTCACTAAAAAGCATCCACCTCAAGAAGCAGTGGATTTGTTCCAGTTTTGGCCTAGGATAAAATTCAGGAAAAACAGCTATGTAGCACATGAGTCAGGAGTCCATCCTGGGCAAGCAGGGCCATTCCACACACAGAGACCCAGCAGTGGCATCCTGCTATTTAGACTTAGTGAAAGACTGCATCTCACCCCACAGACACCACATGAAGCAGCAAAGCCTCTCCAACCGACTAAGGAAATGCAACTTAAATCAGCTACAGACAACAAAAGTTTCAAAATGCTAGCAACAGGGCACCAGGTGCACACTAACAAATGTGCCAACACAGTTGTTTCAGCTTTGGGTGAGGAAGTCCACAACTGTGAACCAAGATCCTGCTTCCTGAAGAAAAGACGTGCAAGTCCTGAGCCTATGTTATCCAAGAGAGCTTAAGCTAAAAAGCAGCTGAAAACTAGATCAGCGACGACTGTCTTTGCCCAGTACGATGCTCTGGGAAAGATAGGACAGGAGGCAGATTTCAATGAACAGATCCATCCAGGGCTGTCGCACATCATTATGCTACTACTAATCAACTGCAAAGTACCCACTTACGGCTTCCTTTTGTCACAAATAAATCTGGGGAAATAAGTTTCCCTACATGCAGAACAAGGGGAAAAAACATGGAAGGAACAGTCGTTGTTACTAGAGTATATCATCACCAGCGTTTGGCACCATGATTGCTAAGCACATGACAGGCCCTAAAGCCAGATTTCCACCTACCAGCCTGCACCCAAGGGACTAAAGATGTCTCTGGCGCTTATCAAGAAGAAAATTAGACTGTGCAAATCACAGCCTGCCATATGCCAGCGCTGTATCTCGACAAAGCAAGTCCCTGGCTGCCACTGGAGAAAATCCGCGAGTCTCACTGCCTCTACTCAGACGCTCTGAGGAAGAATTTCTCCCTTACTCCCACTCTTCCCAAGAGGAATTCCCTTCCCGCAGCCCCCGGTCTACTCCGGGCAGACGCTGAGAGCTGGGAGGTCCAGGGCAGGCCCCAAGACTCCCCCAACCCTCACCAGAGGCTCCGCTCCCGCTCGCACTCACCATGGCGGCCGGCGGCTCCCGCGGGGCGGCTCTAGGCCGGGTACCGCGCTCCGCTCATCGCATGGCCGGCAGCGGGGCCTCCCCGCCAAGGCACCGGGGAGCCCCCTCCAGCCGCACAACCCCGAACCCAGCGCAAGCAGCTCCCCACTGCCGCAGAGCCGCTGCTGCCGCCACTTCCCAGCCCTCGAGTCTCCCCAGGACGGCAAGGACGGGAACCCCGTGAAGCTGGAAAGGGCCGCCGAAGCACAGGGCCGGGAGAGCGGTAGCCAGCGGAAGGGCCGACAGCGACTAGAAGGCGGCCGCCTGAGACACGGCACAAGAGGGTCACTGCGGCCGGGTACTACGCCAGGCGCATCCTGCCGCGCAACGGGAGGCGGCTCCGGCCGCCTCGCCTCGCCTCGTCCCGTTCCGCCCCGCCCCGCCCCGCCGGAAGTGTTCGCTGGGTCTCCGCAACCAATCACGGCCGAGGCGGTGATGCCGGCTCATGCGCACTCTGGCGCCGCACGACCCCGAGCACCATCTTGGTGAAGGGCGAGGGGCGGAGCGGGAGCAGGTGCGCTCGCCGAGGGGCACCTCGGCCCGCCCCAGCGCGCCTGCGCATGCGCGAAAGGCCTTTCCGGCCGGCAGGAAGCTGTGGGACGGGAGTGCGCGCGTGTCAGATGGGTGGGAGCGGGGCCTCCGCGTGACTACGCCCGCTAGGGGCGGGGCTTGGTGCCCGGCTCGGGCCGCGGGGGTGGGGCCCACGTTACCTGGCAACGGGGCGGGACCTTGGGTCTGGGGGACCGAGGCCACCTCCTCCTGCGGTCATAGCGGAGCAGAGAGTGTCCGTGTTCGCGGGTTCCGTGCCCGCGGAACTAACTAATTCATTAATTAAAATGAACCCGGGGGGTTGTCAGATGAACTGCTGGGGGTTCGGGCTGGGCCGGAACAAGACAGACCCCCACTGGGAGGAGCGAGGGAATAAGAGACAGGTGTGGGTGAGACAAGGAAACTGGAACCGTGACAGTACAATAATAATAAAATAATGAAACGAATACAAACGTGGCCAGTGTCGACTGTGTCGACGATAATCACGCCACTCTGGGGAGGCCCCAGACCAGACTTGGCAGCAGATGAGCACTGGATTAGGAACCGGCTGCAGGAACACAGGAGTTGGGGCTGGAAGCAGAACAGACAGAGTCCTTTTCGGACACTGGGCATTGAAGAAGAGTTTAGCCCTGTGAGCCACTCCACTTTACACTGAACCCAGCGTCTGAAATGGATCACCCTGTTGGTCAGGGTAGGGTCACCTGTCTTGTCCACTCTTACCTGCAGGTGTGACCTCTTATGACCCTTTTCCTTATGGCACCCCAACATGGCACAGAAGACTCAGTAATGGCCTTTCTTTCTGTAGGAGCGAGTCCTTGTCAGCAACAATAATGAGGTTTCATATCGTAGAAACTAGTCCCTGAACACCCATTCCCAGCCCCCAGTTTGGTCTTGGCCTGAGCTCTTTGTGGCTCCCAGTTTCCCAATGCCCAGTGCAGCAAGGAGAGAGGGCCAGCACCGCTGGTGAATTTGAAAAAAGGAAATCTAACTGCTGCCTAACAACATCAAGATGCTGAGAGCAACAAGAGCCCTAAAACAACAAAGTGAATGAGACCCCATCAGGAGTACTGCGTACAGTTCTGGAGCCTCCAAAACTGGAAGGATTTTGAACTGTTGGAACGAGTCCAGAGGAGGGCCATGAGGATGACTGGAGGGCTGGAGCCCCTCTCCTGTGGGGACAGACTGAGAGAGTTGGGTCTGTTCAGCCTGGAGAAGATGAGACTCCAGGGAGATCTTATAGCAGCCTTCCAGTACCTGAAGGGGGCTACAGGAAAGCTGGGGAGGGGCTTGTAGTGGTAGGACCTGGGGTAATGGTTTCAAGCTGAAAGAGCTTTAGACTGGAAGTCAGAAGGAAGCTCTTCATGGTGAGGGTGGTGAGGCACTGGAACATGTTTTCCAGGGAGGTTGTGGATGCCCCCTCCCTGGAAATGTTCAAGGCCAGATTGGCTGGGGCCTTGAGAAACCTGATCTAGTGGAGGGGGGCCCTGCTCATGGCAGGGGGGTGTAACTTTAAGGTCCCTTCTAACCTGAACCATTCTATGAATCTATGAATCAAAATACTGATGGTGCCTAATCCCCCGTGTGGCAGTTGCGGTTACAGGAGATTGCTGAAACTGTGGGCTTAATAGGCTTTAGAGGGGACAACATGCATATGGGGATATTGCAGATGCTTGCAGTTACATTAGAGGATTAAAGGGAACAAGAGAGGGAGAAAAATAAACCCTCCATGGGAATGTAACTAACCATGACGTTCAACAAGAAGCTTACTTTTTGAGCAGTGTGGTGCTTTTTCCATGGCAGATTGTCTCATGTGCTTTCAGCACAGCAACAACCACGTGGGCCCCTGTCCTGCTGACTCCAGTCAGCCTTCACCTCCAGGTGGAAACACAGTTCCTCCAAAACCCCTCTGACATTCCTAAACATCTCCAACACCTCCAACACCTGCCAAACCCCTCCAACACCCTACCAAGCTCTCCAAAATCTCTCCAATATCTCCTGAATTTGTCCACCAACTCCAGAAGTTCTCCAACACCTCTCTAAACCTCTCTGATACCTCCAGAGCCCCTTCAACACCTCCAAAACACCAGGCTAGGCTAAGCTATGAGCTGTGCCCACCAGTGTGTTTAACTGAGAAAGTAACTTCCTTGAAACCCCAGCTCAACAGCAGCTACACAAAGGCCTTGTGGCTGCACTGGCAAAGAGCAGGTTACCATGGTGACTATTAGAAGAATACCCTGAGGTGAACACTGCTGGTCGGGGAAACCCAACCGCCTGCTGCAGATCTGCTGAGCCATGCACACCTTACTCTGAAGCTCCTTCTACCACTGTGTGGTTTGGGGTTGGTTTTGACTCTCCAAGACTATTCCTATTTCTCTTGCAAACCCCAAGGAGGTAAAACACCTTTTGGCATGGGATTTGGGGCTGACAGTGAGCTCTGAGCTTTGTGAGTCTTTTTTCCTTCTTCAGAAACATCTGCCCAAGGCAAAGAAAACTGGCCTCATGCCTCGTGTAGGAAATATGTGCTCTTGCATATTGCTCCAGGAGAAAACCATGTACAAGACCAGCATCACAGAGCACGAGGAAGCACGTGTCTCAGGAATGCCACAGAGCCAGACCTTGGGCCTCCTTTGCCCTGTTTCTGCCTATTGCTGGAAGGGCCATTTTGAAAAGATTAGTCAGCCCAGCCACAGACTTCCTGCAGCCCTTGTGTTTTAATGTGGGGCTTCTCCCTTCATTTCCCAAGGACAAGGCAGCATGGCTCATGCTGTGCCTGAATCAGCCCCAGGATGGGAGAAGCCATCAAGCATTTGTTTAGTGATCAGAAGGAATGGAAATACCACTGAGCTGAGCGGCTGTACTGGGAGACCAACTGAGCAGTATTTGTGGAGATCATTTGTTGCTGTATGGTTTGTCCCTCTATTTCCATTGTGAACAGGCACAGAAATGCACTAGGATGTAATTTGCAACCCTCTTACCAAAGCCTGCACAGCTCCAGCCTTAATTCCAGTCTGTGCCATCACCATTCAAACAGCCACTGCATTGCTTCACAGCAGAAGCAGAAGTTTTGCAGAGTTTGATTTCTGCTTCAGGGTGAGTCTGAACCTACTCCAACTTAGCAGCTGGTAGCACCTCACTCCACACCCAGCCATGTGTCTGTTTCATCTCCTTTTACTCTTCCTACCATAAATTGAGCTGTAGCTCATTCCAGCAACAAGCATCTTACTGCCCTGCCACTGAATACAATTTGATGGAAAGGGTTAAACTCTTAATTTTTAAGTACAATTAAACAGCAAAAATGTGAGGGAGATTTTTTCTGCAGCAAACCCAAACTACTCTCTGCATCTCCCTGGCAAGCGGCTTGGCAAGAAGTTTGCGTGTTTACAAGCTATAAAATATACAGCACAGAAAGGCCCCGTGTACAGGGCCTGCAGCAAGCACGGATATCTGTGCAGTTAATTGGAAAAATCCCACAGCCCACTGCTCCAGGGAGAGGATGCTCCCGAGATGCCTCTCCCTGCCACAGGTGTCCTTCCTCCTCTGCCTGCTGGGTGCAAGTACCCACTGCCTGGCAAACCAGGGGAGCTCTCAAGAGTGCTCATCCAGACTTGTCCTGCCTCATCCCGCAGACTGGTTTAGTCTTTTGTGGATACCACAACTCCTGGTCAGGTCCTCCTTCAATCCTACTTGGCTCTGAAAGCCTGTTTCAGTTCTCAGATGTTGTGTTTTCAGTGCACTGATTATTTTGTTGGGAATTCTCAATTCCCGTTGAGGGGGAGCTGCTTCCAAGATGGGAAAAAACAAATCCATGAGGCCATGAGATAGCCAAGACACAACAGGAGGTCCCTGAATAAGCAGGAGAGGGAGGAGCACAGGCAGGGCCATGCTTCACACAGGTCATGCAGGTTGGGTGTTCTGTGAATGTTGGAAAGGAAAGCCTGGAAACTCATCCCCAACTCACAACAGCCTCAGAAGAGTGTGGAGGAGAGGCAGCAAGGAGCTGAAGCAGATCGCTTGCTCCAGTAAGAGACTGCAGCTCTGTTCCAGGCAGGGGAGAAATTGCATTTTCCATACAATTCCATGTTTGGACTCTGTCCCTGCTTTTTTTCCTAGACCTCTGAAACCCACCCAAGCAGTGCCACATGATGTCCTCTCCTCCCTCTGCACCTGTTCCTGCTCTCAGCTTCCCACCATTTTGGGAGGGAACTGGCAGAGGGGCAGGTGGTGGTGGTGGAGGAAGACTGTGGATGCCAAGCTCTTGTGGGCAAGTTCCTGGCCTGAAGGATCTGTCCCCCACTATGAGCTCCTGTGAGGCTTCCATCAGGACCCACATAGATTGATCTCTGACCGCTCAGAGCTGCTGTAAGGCAGCTTATGGGTTCTCAGTGAGCTGGGTGTGCCAATGGGGGAGCAGAGTCTCAAATGCCAGGCGCCACTGCAGACCGACAAGATCTCCCCACCTTCCGAGAAGGATGGAGTGGAGGAAACTATGAAGCCATTATAGGGTCCCTGGGGCTGGGTACACTCACCACTTCACTTCAGTGGGAGAGCAGCCCTTCTCCTTGTTTCTGCTCCTCTCTGTTTGGCCCATTAGGTTTCTGCTCCTCTCTGTTTGGCCCATTAGCTGAGGGCATTAAATTTTAACATTTTTTGTTGCTTCTCACAGCATCTTCCTGGTGAGTGGGTGCCTGGGTGGGTGCCAGAGCCCTGGCGCTGTACTCTGGGGGCCTGGAGGCTGTGGGAGTCTGGATGTCGCAAGGGGACTCACCTGCATCCTGAGGGCATAAGACGGCTCCTCTGGTGCCTCATGACTGGGGGATGCTGTTACTGCTCCCAGCTGATCCCAAGGACCAGGTTTATCACCACAGACAACAGTTCCACTGTCCTGGACAGGTGTCGCTGCTAGCTGCCCCATGTTGGCAGGGGGTGACAAGATGGCACCAACACCCCCAACATATCGGCCCAGCCAAGCCAGTGCCTGCAGCATGGGCAGCCCACAGTTGATGCTACCTGCAGCCCTGCCACATCACCTCTGGATGAAGGGGAAACCATCCCACCACCAAATACTGTGATCCCCCATGTCTTGAAGGAGCAGTCCCTGTCCCTGGCCATGTTACCCTGGGGGCTTGTGCCCCCAGCCCTGAATAAACTCCCAATATAGGTAGTAAACCAGTAAATGGCAGGCTGTGCCACTGACATGACTGCTACTCGCAAGGGGTAATTGATGCCCACAACTCCTTGGTACAAACTACACCAAGGAAGGTGTGAAGGGGACCTGCTTCTCCTATCTGTGGCACAAACCATCCCCTAGCCATTGCCATTGCCCTGTGGGTGAAATCTGTGCTCCAGGGGCAGGTCTGAGGAGAACAAAAGCCCTCAGAGTGCCTTGGAATAACAGACTTAGCTCAATGAGAGCTAGATGATCTCATGGTATGAGATCCAAATTAGATGTATCTAATGTAGATACTAGTTGTATCATCTAGTAGATGATCCAAATTAATGGGAATTAATTTGGGATAAACCACACTCCACTTTGGATTCTACTCTCTCCTGGGGCAGGTGTGTAGTAAGGACAGAATAGCAAGCAGCATGGGCAGGAGCTTTCTGATCTTAAGAAATTAAAAATCCATCAACTTTTGCCATTAGAGGAGGTAAGGCTGGAGCAGATGTGCTGCAGGCAGAGCCACATGCTGAATAATTCACGGCTAGAGATGACAAAGCCCATGGCCAGGCTGGGGAAACCACTTGGTGTCCTGCTGCTGCCTGCCAAGGATGTGGAGGCCTTTGCTTTTGCCATAGGATGTTTGGTGTAGGCTGGGGTGCGTGACTACTCTCAGGGATTTGGGGGACAAGCACTAGTCCCTGAGCTGGTCCAAATGGATGGGGACCAGCAAGACTTCAGAACTGCTCAGTGCTAACATGTGGCCACATGGTTAAGTGGGCTTCTGACCCAGCGTGCTGCCCCTGGGGTGGCCCAGCTTGTCCCCAGGTGTAGCTGGACATTTCTGACACAGCTGCCTCAATGATTCCTTTTGGATTAGGGACACTCATTGTGGGGCAAAGATGCCACTTGTGGGGCAGGGACATCTCTCACAAGGCACCATGAAGCTCCTGCCATGCCCAGCCAGGACTGACATGCTATGCCCCACCATGCCTGGCTGTGTGGTGAGAAGCAGCACCCCAGGAATGACTCCCAGGCCACATTCTCTCAGTCAACAGGGCCCCCATGGCTGAGACAAACCCTCCCATCTTGCTACATCCTCCACACAGTGACTTGGCCAGAGCAGAGCCTGTGGAATTAGGATAGGGACTAAGCCTGGGCTTCTTGGTGACACCTGGTGCCCTATGCGGGTGGCCTGAGCTTGCCAGGTCTCACCTGCAGAGCTGGCAAACCCTGAGGCAGTAGCCCGGAGTCAGGAGAGGGCCAGCAGCAGCAGTCAAGGAGTTAACTTCCCAGCCTCTCCGCATGGATCTGGAGCTATTTATACCCACACACTGGTTTAGCTGTCAGAGAGAGCAGCTGCTCTGCCGGTGAGACAAGCCTCACAGAGCTGCCACTCGTTAACAACAGAACTTTCCTCTGCAAGCTGTGGTGCTCCCAGCTCCGCTGCCTGCCCGCCAGACCCTGCTGGACCCTGCTGGATCTCACCTGAAGCACAGGGGACACTTTCTGTGGTAGTGCCGTGGGCACCATCCTCTGAACCTGCCACATGGACATCGGGTGCTGGTGAGGGGCGACTCCTTCCTCCAGCCTTTGAAGCACCACAGGGCTTATCTGCAGCCGTGTCCTACCCTTGGCCCAGGCGATGCCAACCCAGATCCATGTCCACACCTTCTGAGGACTGGTGCTGTCTGTGGCTGGGCTATGCAATGGGTGCCAGGGTGGCATTGTGCATCGCTGACCCTGGAGTGATGGCAACGCAGAACATGGCACAGCCCAATGCTGCCTCTGTGTGTGGCAAGCAGCTGGTCCCACTGCTCAGCCTGGCCATGTGAAAGGCTCCTTGACATCATGGCCCTGGCTGGGTGAGTGTGAGCCATGGGCTACCAGCAGCACTGACAGGAGGAGGAAGATGCTAACACCCCTCTGGCACTGCCTGGCCTGTGGTCTCCCTTGTGCAGGCACAGCAGGCACTGGAGCCAAGTGATGAATTCCTTCTGCTTTGTCTGCTTCCAGAAAGAGGAGCTGCAGCCCCTGCACCTGCACAGGTCAGTGTTGCGGCACACAGGCAGGCAGAGCTGCTGGTGGGGACATGCTGGGGCTGTGGGAGCATGGTGTCAGCCGGGTTGGGGGATGATGTGAGTTGGCTGGACCAAAGTTTCCCTTGGAGCAGGTGCATCCTCTTCTGGCCAGAGGAGAGGCCATGCGGACCTGGGTTGAGGTTGCATGTACAGCACATGGGCTCATTCAGCATGTGCTTCCCCTGCAGCAGCTCTCCAAGGTGCAATGTGGATGCCCCATGCCATTCCATGCCACGCCATGCCATGCCATGCCATGCCAAGTAGCAATGGTGTGCCCATGGCAGTGGGGCTGTTGTCAGCAGAGTGCATCCCAGAGCCACCCTGGAAACATCCCCAAGCCATCCCTGAGTCATCCCTGGGCCATTCTGCCTTTTCCTGCTCATCTAGCTCCTGTCCCTGGCCGGACTTTGCTCTCAGGGCCTTGCTGCTGCTCTTGGAGCAGGGGCTGGCTGCGGGCAGTCAGGGCACCAAGGCAATTGTGTGGTCTTCAGAGAGGGACATGAGGCTCTGCAAAGCCTGGCCCCTGTAGCGAGCAGCACTGGCACTTGTCTTCTCCCTGAGATCTGCTCTCCCATTCACTGCTGAGTGGCAGCCAAGGCGAATGTGCGGGTGCTGGAATTAGCCAGGCAGCCAGCAGGACATGAGGTGTGAACGCCAGCACATGTTGCACCCCACTGCTCCTCCGTGACACAGAGCCACTGCTGCTTCCTGGGCTAGACCACCATCCCCAGAGCAGAGCTCAAAGCCTCCACCCCACCATGACGAGCAGAACTCCACAAGACCTGGCTGCTCCAGAGTGAGGTCCAGAGTGACTGTGGTGCTGGGCTAGAGGCCAGGCACTGTCAGCTGGGCCATGGGCACATGCCAGGCCAGAAACTCTGTCCTTCCTCCTGCTGAGAAAGAAGCCATAGGATTTGTTTCCATGTAAATCATAAGGTTTTCAATCTTGATTCCCAGGAAGTTGTTGGTGAGCTCTGCCCTGTCTGGGAAGGTGCCAGGAGGTGGGAAGGGGACAAGTGAAAACCAGGGATGGGAAAGGGACCTTGGCTGTGGGTGCTTCTGGCTGTAGAGTGGCACAAGCATCCTTGAGGCTCCCATGTCATAGCCCCACCTTGAGGCTGGAGCTGACTAGGTGCATCTAGCCTGTGTTGGGACAGATGTCATGAGTTTGGCATTCTCAGTCATGGTGGGGAGCACCGCGTAGCAGTGTACTGGCCTGAGGTCACGCATGGTGGCCATGGGGAGACAGTGAGGAAGGGACATACATAGCTTGTCCCCAGAGACTTCTTCACATTCTGCCCTGCTTCAAATACGGCTGCACTGGCTGGGATCCCTATCCCCAAACAGCCTGTGTCCCCAAAAATTCCCTGTTCCCAAATGTTCCCCTGGTTATCACCAGCATGTGCCCAGAACCTCCAGCCCATGGGGACAGGGCTGTCATTGCCTACCAGCACAGCAGCAACAGGGCTGGGCTCCTTGTGGGCTAGGGTGGGGAGGAAGGTGCTGGCAGCAGGACCCACTGGGTGCTCCCCACTCTGCCACTGCCTTGCCACCCAGCCCTGGGCCTGTCACCCTGAGCCAGTGGCCCATAGCCAGGGTGCAGAGTCAGCGTGCCTGTCCTTGCAGCCACACTAGATGGTGCCAGGGGAACAGGCTGCAAGCACAGGCCCACAGGGCTGGAGGGTGCCAGGCTGCCCAGTGACCAGGATGCCAATGTGGCTCCCTCTGTGCTCCCAGTTACACCCCAAATCCCATCACCTCCCAGCAAAGTAACCTGTTATATGCCTTTTTAGAAGAAGCATGTCTGTGAGAAACCTGTTCCATTTCCTTCAAACCAAGTGGCCGAGCAAGCATCATCACGCTCCAGAGTCACTTTGGGTCCCCGCAAGTGGTCGCAGGCAGATGCTGCTGTATGTCCTGACCCAGCCCGTGTCCCCTACCTGACTGCCTTAGATCCATGCTCTGCCCCACTAGGATCATGGAACAGGGCCTGGGGGGGGCTGTGAATAGGAGGGCAGCACCCCAACAGCCACTGGCAGTGGCTCAGCAGGTGCTCCCCTGTACAGCTGAGCTGCCAACTGTGACCCATAGCACTGTGGCTGCACGTCCTCCCTGTCCTTGAGAATGTCATTCTGGCAGCCCTGAAAGGCAACACCCAAATGGGGGGCACCACTGAGGTGGGGGGCGTGTAACCCTCAACCCAGCAGCCAGCACTCACTGGCCCCCTTTCCTGTTAAAATCCCCGCCTGAAATTTCCTGTGCTCAGAGGTGATGGGCAGGGGTACAGGTGGGCAGCATGGGCTGGCTACATGGAATGGCAGCAAAGATCACACCAGCACAAGGGCTGGGCAGGAGGTCCAGGGCTCAGGGGATGCTACAGAGTGGGGAGGAAACATCCAAGAGGACCTTGAAGATGCTGCTGTAGCTCCCAGTGCTGAACAAATCCCCTCCACTGTCACTGCAGCTCCCGGCGTGCTCCACTCCCACATCGCCCTCCCTCCTTCCCTCCCTGCCTGCTCCTTCCCAGCAGCTCTGCTGGCATCTTCGGGCAGGTTTTTAGTTCGTGTCATGCTCCAGCAACAAGCTGCAGGCAGCCATGGCACCCCAGCTCACATGCTCTGCGGGACAGGGCCCCTGGGCTCCCACTCTGCCAGGGAGATCCAAGTGGTGGCAAAGGGACTGGCAATCCTTACACTGGGTTTGGAGGGGATTGGGCTTGCCAGAAACACTTTGGGCTTTTTAGGTCACCCCCCACCCAGCCTGAGCAAATTCCCCCCGCACCAGCCAGGAAATTTCCTTTCAGAGCGGAAATCCTGGGAGCATCTGTGGAAAGCTGGGGGCTCATTGCATGGTTTGGGATTGAGATAGGTGATGAGCATGCTTGTTCCAGCTCCTTTCATCTAGCTAATCCTATTTTTTATTAACATTCTCTAAGAGCTTTGAAGACCACAAGCTCAATGCACACACTAACTGGTGTTACTGGTGTTACTATGATTCAGTCTGTATGACCCACATGCCAGTGGTGTGCTGCAGCCTGGCAGCCACAAAACGAGCTGCCAAGCTCCACAGAGCCCTACTGAGCTCCACAGAGTCCCACCAAGTCCTGTCACACCCAAGCTGGTCCCTCAGGGCCCACTGAGTCTCTGTGTACTCGATACACAGCACAGCCCCGTCCTCCAACATCCAGCTGGTGACAGCAGGAGCTGCCCCACGTGTGGGGTGTATGATGCCACCTCTGCAGTCCCCCACAGTCCCCAAGCAAGTTCCCTGGGCACTGGCGCTTCACGCCTGACCTAGAAACAGCCTCAAGCTATAAATAGGGTGAACTGAGGGAGAGCTGAGGCACAGCTTGACAGAGCAGAAGGCTGTGGGAGCTGAGGAGCTACAGCTGGGGGCATGGCTTGGCAAGGGCGGGCAAGGAACATGGAGGGGATGGGTGCCTTGTGAGGGTGCTGTGGCAAGGGATGGAGCTGGACCCAGTCTGTTGCTGGAGGGGATGAGTAGGAGGCAGCACTGACTTTCATCAGCCCACATCATGCAGAGGAAACACCCTAGCTGTGCCCCATGTCCCACACCGTGCCTGTTCCCAGTGCCTTTGTCCCTATAATGCTGTCCTGCCCTGTGCTACCCACCCCTTTGCCAGCATCACAGTGGTTGGTCTGAGCACCCATTTAGCACCTTCTCTGGCTTACTGGGTGACATGGGGTATACTCCTGTCCCAGTGGAGATCCTCCAGACTCTGAGCATGTCACTAGTAAGTGGAGCAGAAATGGAGGGCACCAGTTGTGCACCACAGCTGCCTCTCCTCCTGCCCAGACCTGAAGCCAGCGATGCACCACGCTGCTGCTGGACAGGAGAACCTCACTGAAATAAAGTGTCACAGTGTGAGTCAGCCTCTTGCTCTGAAGTCATTCATAAAATCACTCACTGCTCTGTGTGCTAAACTGAAAGTGGATTAAAGCTGCCTGTATGGTGCCCTTCCCAGTGCCGGGGAGCTGTGATAGGATGGCCTCAGGTGCACATGGTCCCATGGCCGACCGGATGCCTTGGAATAGCACACCGTCACCCTTCAGAGCATGGGTCTGTAGGCCTGTGTCTCAGCTCAAAGTGGCATCAAAGTAAAGAGACCCAGTGCCCAGCTAAGAGTCAAGGCAGTCTCAAAGTGAATCGTGGTCTTGTGCTGAAATATCCCCACTTGGCTTCGCCAAGTGCAGGAAGAAATCTGGAATGGCTGGATGTGCCCAAAGCTGGTCTCAGGAGGAGTGTGGAGCCTTCCTTCCCCTTGCCCTCCTTTGTGAGAGCTGCCGCTGTCCCCTGGGTTGGAGGTGTCCAGCAGTGGCATTGCTTGCTGACTATATTGCCACAGCTTGCGTGGCACAGCTGCCTCAGCCGAATCCTCCCCCGATACCAGAGCTAATTAGGAGTGGCAGGTCAAGGGGCCGCCTGTGCCATGGTGGGCATCACCCAGGAGAACATGCATCTCAGTGGCTCAGGGAGCACAGGGAACGGGGAACCTGCCGCAGTGGGATGGGCCTGTGTGCGGACACGTCCCGTAGGGGTGCTGGCGGCAGCCAGAGGTTCCCAATTTGTTCCAAACAGGGACAATTCGAGTCCTTTTGCTTGCGGGGTGGGCAAGGGCCAACAGGCCAGATTCCCGCGACAGTGACTGACAGGTGCCTGCCCCAACCCCGCTCCCTGGCCAGGGAAGCGGGGCTCCGGTGCTCGAGACTCCGAGAGCCGGCAGAGAGGGGGTGGCTCGGCCGTAGCTTCCAGGATCCAACCCCTGCCCCATAGGTTGGAGCTGGGATGGGGAGCAGCGTGCGGGGCAACGGCGGCGGAACCTCCCGGTCGCCATCTCCTCCCCTCCCGAAACCCCATCTCCCTCTCTGTCCCTGTTCATATTCTCGTCCCTTTCTCTGTCTCTCCCCCAACTGTCCCCGGCCTCATCCCCACCTCCCCATCCCCGGGGGCTGCGGGGCGGTGCCGGTGGCGGGCGGAGCGCGGGGAGGGGCGGGGGATCTGCCGCTCCTCTCGCTCCGCTC
>VZRI01009649.1:96227-113502 GCA_013397515.1 Upupa epops
TGCTGTGGCAGGGCGAGCTGGGCAGGAGGAGAAGAACAGGAGAGGGGAGTGGGCGAGCCAGAGGCGGCCTCGGGGGCAGCTCAGGCCACCTGCCCTTGTCATCTCCCTCAACGCCTCACCTTCTCATTTCGCCTCTTCTCCACCTCCCCATCTCCCCTTGTCTCCTCCCCTCACCATCTCCCCTCACCATCATTCGTTATCCCCAGCTCACTGGAGGTACTGGAGCTGCCTTCAGCCCCCAGCAGCCTCTCGCTGACCGTGGCTGGGCATGGGAAGTGTGACCCACTTTCCTCCGGGTCTGGCCGCGGTGGCTGCAGGCAGGTGATGCCAGCCGGATGATGCCAGCTGGGAGCCCTACTGTAGCTCGGGGACAGGTGAGGGGCAGCGGGGTGCCGGGGTGGATCAGTCTCAGCAACCTCTGTGCTGGATCTGGTGTCGAGGTGTCATTTGCGGGAGATTTCGCCTTGGAGCTGGGTGCCTAGATGCCAAGCCTAGCTCTTGGTGGGACCATGGCATAGCCATCAGCGGGGAGTTTCTATACCCTGCCCCGGGAGCTGCCTGGGTGGTGAGGGAGCAACTGCAAATCAGAGGAAGAGGTGGGAGCATCCCCCCATCTGGGAGCCCGGAGCAATGCCAGGGCTGCAGGGTTTCAGCAGCTCTGGCATGAGGGTCCTGTACATGGGCAGATGCAGCATCAACCCCGTAGAGGTCACAAAGCACTTTGGGAAGAAGATGGGGCTGGTTTTCACAGCAAGGCGATGCATCCTGCTGCCCCCGAAGGTGAGGGTGGCTGAGGGTCCTGGTGGCTTGTCCTGCCTGCAGGGACCAAGTGAACGATGGGCAAGTGCCTCTTGGGGTGTTTGTCTTTGCAGATCCCAAATGTGTGACACTGCTGGCGCTGGTAGAAGAGTTTTGGGAGGGAGATGATGACAGGCTGATGAAACCAAGCAAACAATGAAGTAATCATAAATCCCTGGTGCCGGCGGTGAAGGCGGGAGCAGCTGAGATTCTAACAAGCCACACTGAAAGGTCCTGCTGTGGAGGGTTGATGGACAGACACAGCGTGGTGTGGATGAAGGCAGGGAAAATGCTGCTGGCAGCTCTGGGAGAGCAGTGAAGAGCTGGCAGCTCTGGGAGGGCAGCACCAGGAAGAAAGAGTGGTGGATCTCTGGGAAGCAGCTGCCACCTGTCCCTTGGTGAGCAGGGAGGAGGAGGAGGATCCTAGATGTTGCTTTGTTTGCACTTCCCGAATTTGCCTGCAAAATCTGAACCCTGGGACCAAAGGCTGAAGAAGCTTGTCACAGGCTGACACCAGTGGTTCTTACTAGAGGGGTTGCTGTGGATGAGAGTGAGAGGGATAGACCCTGCCCTGCAGTGGGGACAACCCTGCTGGGATATCAGCTTATGTTGACTGGGAGTGTGTGTGCTTCTGGGTGTTTGTCAGCTTTGCCAAAGAAAATCCTCGTGCTGAACAGTCTGTTCTGGTCTGGACCAGGAGCTGGTATGAGAAACGGGATAACTGGAAATTCAGTGCTATCATATCCCAAACTGGAGGTACTAGGAACAGTGCCGTGGGCACTTCGGTGGAGGTTTGGTGCTGGCTTAGGTTCATGGTGCAGGTGGCACTCAGGTGCCTTCCCACCACCACAGAAGTGGCAAGTGGCAAGCACACATGGAGGTGTGCCCTGTCCATCACCACTACAGGTTTGGCTGCTTCTCTGGAGTCACAGGATGCTGGCAGAATGGCTGTTCCCAAAGTGCTGCTCACCTGAAGCTGTTGGCCAGTTTGCCTTTGCCGAATGCAACCAACCACTGCACGGACAAGCTCAGCTTCTCACAAGCTGCTTTAAATGGTACCAGGGCAGTGCCTGGATGAAAAGTTCCTCTCCTCCCATGTGGTTTGCTGCTTTTAGTGGGGTAGGAGGATGTTTGGACGTGGTGGGTACCCTGTTGCCAAGTCCCCAGGAGATGCCTGTTTCCACCCTGCATCCACAGAGTTGTTATCCTTGTTTGCTGAAGGTGCCTTTGTGAACCCTCCCTGGGTGCCTGCGTGCTGCTGCCCCCCGGGAAACAGAGCTAATAACACCTTGTACTGGCACATGGTTCCAGCAGCATGGAGGAGAGCAGGGGTCGGGCAGGAGTGGAGGCTTGAAATGGAGTGAGGTGCTGGGAGGTAGCGGCTTGGTGCAGGGCATGGCTAAGACACTGGGGGTGCCTGACACTATGTGAACAAGCACCGTGGCAGTGTGAGAGGTGGGGCACCAGGAGCAGAGTTGACCTGGGTGGGACCAAGCTTTCACTTGGAAATGGTTTTGCCTGCTCAGCGTGTGGTTTGGAGACAACAGCTTCCCTGTTGTCTGGGAGCTGGCCAGGGTGTACAGGGAGTGAGCTCCCTTCCAGTGGGTGCCCAGGCCTCGAGAACACCAAGGTAGGGGCAGTCAGTGTTACTTGCCCAGCACTGGTGCCAGTTACACCATAATCAGTGCACATGTGCTGCTGTTCTAGTGAGCACTGCAGCGGTGGGAGGGCTTGGGGACCCGGACTGGGGGGAAATGAAAGCTCTGCCGGATGCTGTGGTGCAGTCAGGGTATCTGCAGGGACAGAACAGCACATGTCTGCACCAGTCCCTCTGGCAGATGTATCTCATCTCCCCTCTCTACAGAGAAATCCAGATCCCTAACCCTTTTTCACATGGTTTTTACTTTTGTCATCTCACTCCCTTGTTCCAGAGTGGCCCATGGTGCAAGTCCTGGCCCCTGGCTGGGCTACCTGCCTGCTGCCTCACTGTAAAGACCCTTCGTCAGGCTCAGCCCAGACCCTTTTTCCTTTGACTCTTCTCAGTAACTGTGTTGTTTTCCTGAGCTGTTGGCTTTTGATGTAGCCAGAGGGTATTTTTTCCCCTTCCCCTTTTAATTTTCAAGCAGCTGGTGCTCCAGTAGCTTCCTCTGCCTAGTGCCTGGGGCAGCTCTCCCAGGCAGCCTCTGCTCCTCTTGATGAGCTCTTAATGAGTTTGCAATTACTTATTGGCAGAGCCAATGCGCCCAGGGCTGGGTGCGCACCAAAGCGGGATGTGGAGAGGGAGAAACTCTCTCCTTGCAGGAAGTGGCATCAGGGCAGGAATGGGTTGCTGATGCTGGCTGCAGTACCTGTTGGGATGCTGGACTCCAGGTATGCGATTCCATCCTCCCAGAAGCTGCTTCATGATGTTGGGGACGGAGCTGGGGAAGTTCAGAGCTCTGGGTGGAGTGGCAGTTGCCGACGGGAGACAAGTGGTTGCCTATAAATACCTGCCAAGGAGCAAGGAAGAGGTGGGTGGATTATCCTCCTCACTCAATGAGATAAATGGTTCGGAAGCTTAAACAGAGAACAATTCTAGTCTGAATAGTAGGAGAAAAGGTTCAGGATGTGCAGATGATGGCATGAACAACCTGCCGTGAGCAGTAGAGTCCTGGTGGTACTTGACAGTGTCTTCATTGTCCTTGTGCTGTTGCCCAGGCTCTGGTGCTGCAGGGCTCTTTGTCAGCCTCAGCCCTGAGGTGTTCCTCCTGGCTCCTCAAAACTCTTCCTTCAAGAACACCTAGAAAAAGTGGAGGGCACCAGGTGCCGGTTGGTTTTGGCTTCCTTTGGGCATAGTGCTGGTTCCTCTCCCTCAGTGCTTTAGGGCCATGCCTTGCAGGCAGGTGAGGGACTGGTGTGCTGGGAAAAGTCCTTGTTTCTGCTCTCATTAGACCCAGCCTGACACGTGGCTGTATGGCATTTGTGCTGGCATGGCTGGGCACAGAGGTAATCAAGGACATGAGATCGTGACCCGGACCATGCCAGGCTGGCGGTATCCCTCTCCTTTGTGGCACCATCTCTGCCACGTCCCTCTGTCCCCATGGCACCGTGAGTATGCCGAACCAGCTGGAAACAAGCCCTCTGTCCCTCTCCCTGCCTGTCTGGCTTTGCTCTTCATGTCATGACAAACAGGTTTTCAAAAACTTTTCAGTCTTTCATGAAGGCTTCGATGTTTGCTGCTTTTGGCCTCAGTGTACTGGAGCTTTGTCCACCTTCTCCCTTTGCTCTTCTCTGGGGTTGGTTTTGGCTCTGTGCTCTCCTGAGCCTGGACAGAGCTGGGTGTTTTGCATTGAGCTGCTTGTAACAGAAGCATGGGTGCAGGATCCTGGTCCTGCTGACCATGTTCCTGTGCTCTGTTAAGCACCACAGTCCTGGCAGGGGGGCACGCAGGGGAGCTGCTGTGGTGTGATGCCTGATTTCGATGAATGAAAAAGAAGCTGCCTGACAACCCAACAGGAAAAACCGAATAACCTTTGACTTGGAGAGCTCTTTCAAGCAACTGTCAGTCCTTCAACTCTTCTTTCCCATCCCACCAGCAGGATTTTTTCTCAAGCCCCAAGTTTGCCGATGTGGATAATTGCATTTCAACACCGGTTAATTAAGAGACATTGACTGTAAATTCAAGTGTAGACAGAGTTCTTCCTGCAGGACGCTGGGAGCTGTTTTTAGTCATGGCTCCATCGAGCTGCTGCGCTGATCCACCTCCACCTCCAGCACCCAGACGCTGAAATGGTGCTCCTCTTCCAGGAGGCCAATAGAACACTGTGGAAATGAGCTGCTTTGGAGATCTTATGAGTCAAGCCGGTACATTTTTGGAACATCATGATGTTGAAGTTCCTTTTCTATTTTTCGCCCAACTTCCCAGGAAGATAAAAAAAATAAAAAGAGCTCTGCCTTGGGATGAGCTCTGAGCCCTGGGGTGGTGTAGGTGCTTCGTGGGTGCTTATGGGACACCCAGCACCATTCAAGGCGACTGTCACAGCCCCTGCATGGCTGTGGCACTGTGTTCAGCCCATGGGCATGACCAGGGCTCCCTCCTGCAGAGGGCATGACCCCTCTCAGACTCTGACTTCTGCAGCCAATGAGTGTCCATGCCACATCCCCAAGCTGCTCCTGGCTCTGTCCCAGGCCCTGCTGGTCGTACAAGTGAGCAGGATTTGTTCTGAGCAGGAGGTAATTTTCCCCTCTCCAGTGAGGCACCACGTTAAAAACCTAAAGATAAACCTGCGCCCCCTCGGCTGCTGTCGCATGGGTTTTGTCAATCTGCTACGGATTCAAAAGGCTCTCAGGAGTGTCAGCATGGGGCAGCACGGTGGGGTTCCAGCTCTTGGGGGTGGGATGGGGTGGGTTGATGCAGCGCCCTGCAGCCTTCAGAGGAGAATCCAGGGTGGTTTCATTGCCTCATGGTGTGCCGGGTGAGTCCAAGTGGAGCTCATTCCCCAGGGCAAGGGAAAACTTGTCAGTTTGTGGAGAGTGAGGAAGGTAGGTGCTGCCTTCCAGGCACTGCTGACTGGGCTGTGCACCAGCGTGTCCAGCATCCTGGTAGGGGAAAGCTAAGAGCTGGTGCCAGTGGTTGGCCAGAGATATATGGTGGAGGGATTTGCTGTGGAGCTCTGTCTGGCTTGGTGCCTGCAGCAGGGCCCTGGCTGTGCTCTGAAGCATGGCAGGCTTGCAGGCAGGCAAAGAAAAGTGGGTAGAAGGGAGAAAGCAAGCTCCTGGGATCCCGATCAAGAACTGTGACAGCAGTGGGGAGCCCCAAAGGTCCTTGATGTCTCCTGTTCTGTGTGGTGGCTCCAAACGCAGTGTGTATGTGTCTGTGTGTCCACATGTCCGTGCCCTCCTAGCTCTGCCGTGCTCCAAGCCCTCACTTTGTCCCCATACATGCCCTGAAGGGACTGCTGAACCCCCTGGCTTTGCCCCAGGCTGGAGTATCCTCTGCAGAGCCATTGGGTGGTGGCCCCTGGGGACAGAGGGATGACACCCAGTAGGTGCTGTCCTAAGCAGCCTGGAGTGCCTCAGCAAGGCACCATGGCTGAGAGCTCCGGGAATGGGACAGGATGGGGTGTTGTGGCTTTGCAGCATCCACAAAAGCAGTCATGTGCATCTGCCTTGCAGCACAGCCATGAGTACGGGTTCGATTGAGCAAGAGCCATCGCGCAAGCTGGCCTGCTGCGGTGTGCCACTTATCACAGAGGACATGCAGTCCCTGGCCATCCGCACCCTCTCAGGCACTGATATCAGCAAGCACTACGACCTCATCCGTGAGCTCGGCAAGGGCACCTATGGCAAGGTGGACCTGGTGTCCCACAAAAGCACAGGTAAGGGGAGTGGTGGGAGCATGGGGAATGCAAGCCTGTTGGGAGAAGGGTGCCTGGCATGTTCCAACTGTACCCCCAGCTCACTCCCAACCCCTGCCCACTGCAGGCACCAAGATGGCACTGAAGTTTGTCAACAAGAGCAAAACAAAGCTGAAGAACTTCCTGCGGGAGTTCAGCATCACCAACATGCTCTCGTCCAGCCCCTTCATCATCAAGGTTTTTGATGTAGTCTTTGAAACTGAGGACTGCTACGTCTTTGCTCAGGAGTATGCCCCTGGTGGGGACCTCTTTGACATCATCCCGCCACAGGTGAGAGCCCCCATATTTTGGGGCATGGGGTCTCAGTATCACTGGGGTATCTTACTGCTGTGCTTTGGTGGCCATGCGGGAGGGGACCCAGTGTACAGGGATCAGAAACCCCTGTGTAGGTCAGCCGTGACCACAAGCACCTACATACAAGTAAGGGACCCATCACCCATCCCCTAGGTGGCCTGATATCTATCATCCATCCTTAGGGTGAACTGAGGTGCATGACCCATTCTTAGAGTGGCCTAGGACCCATCTGGAGGTTCTGAGTCCCATCAGCCATCCCAAGGGTGGCCCAAGACCCATCATCTCTCTTCTTGCTGCAGAGAACACTCTGCGTCAGGCGCAAAACCACCAGGGCTGGGTGGGATCACCGTGGGGCTCAGCAATTGGGGGCTGAAGCCATGTCCCTGTGCCCACAGGTGGGGCTGCCCGAGGAGCTGGTGAAGCGCTGTGTGCAGCAGCTGGGCCTGGCCCTTGACTACATGCACAGCAAGAGCCTGGTGCACCGTGACATCAAACCAGAGAATGTCCTGCTCTTCGACCGCGACTGCCGCCGTGTCAAACTGGCCGACTTCGGCATGACGCGCAAGGTGGGCTGCCGGGTCAAGCGCATCAGCGGCACCATCCCCTACACAGCGCCTGAGGTCTGCCAGGCCGGCCGGGCAGAAGGCTTCGCCGTGGACACCAGCATCGACGTCTGGGCTTTCGGGGTGCTCATCTTCTGCGTCCTGACCGGCAACTTCCCCTGGGAGGCAGCAGCAGCTTCTGACGCCTTTTTTGAGGAGTTTGTGCGGTGGCAGAAGGGGCGGCTGGGGGGGCTGCCCTCGCAGTGGCGACGCTTCACGGACAGCGCCCTGCGCATGTTCCAGCGCCTGCTGGCCCTTGACCCAGAGAAGCGCTGTCCTGTCAAGGAGGTCTTCTACTTTATCAAGTGTGACCTGATGGCTGAGGTGCGGCGCCGACCTTCCTACCGCTCCCGTAAGCATGCTGGGGACAAGCTGCCTGTCGGGCACCATCACCATGAGGCGGTTGGCCCCTGCACCCCCACCCCACTCAAGAGGACCGTCCTGACCGAAGGGAGCGGCCTCCGCAGCCCTGATCCAAGTGCAGCCTCCCCAGGGACAGCGAGCAGGACAGATGGACGGCAGGACAAAGGCAAAGGGCAGATGGTCCTGGCCACAGCAATAGAGATCTGTGTCTGAGAGACCCAGGGCCACACGCGGTGGCTGCCTGTCCCGGCCCTCCATCCTGGGGACAGGGAATGGGGGGTGTCGCTCATGGTGATGGCACAAGCCAGGACTGGGCTCTGGGTCTCCCAAAGCAAAAAAAGAAACACAATGAAGAGGAAAAGGACAAAACTGGTTGTGCTTCACAGCACTGAGGATGCTGAGCCCCTCACCCTGCCTAGACGAGGCTAGCCAAGGGCACCACTCATTGCTGGGGAAGATGTTGGTGCCCCCAAGCCTTGCCGTGGCCATGTTGCTCCCCTGAAATCTCCCACCATGGTGGTGTGAAGAGGGGTCCCAATGCAGAGAGGAAAATCTGTGAGGGGGTTGTGTGGGTAGGGGCCACCACACAGAGGTGGGAGGTTCTGGGGTACCCAACACCCAGTGGCTCTCCTTTAGCCTGTGCTTGGTATGGTTGAGGTGAGGGAAGGCTGATGACCCCACACCATGGAGGAGGCCTTTGGGTAGGAGGTGGTGGGTGGTTATTTGTCCCCTTTCATTGGTCCCTGTCCCATTGGTGGGGTCCAGAAGGGGATGGAGGGGTGGGCGCTGGGCTGGAGAGCCAGGGTGTTGGCAGCAGCCCCAGCTGCCTCTCTGCTGCAGGAGGTGTTGGCAGCCATTGATGTAGCACGTGTCCCTGTCTGTGTGTCTTGTGCATCCCAGCCACTGGCAGCCCCTGACCCCTGCCCCCACCAGGCAGCCCAGGCCCCCACAGGTCCCCTCCCACCTGGCAGCTGCGCTCTGGCTTGTCTAGCAGGTGGGATGTCCAGGGCAAGGTTGGCTCTGCTGTGCTGGTGTTCCCTTGTCTCCTCTGCAGACCTTTTGTCCCCAAGCACTGGAAAAGGGCAGGGGGCACATCTCCAGGCTGGTCTGGACAGCCTGCAGAGCAGAGGAGGGGACTACAAGCGGGTTTCCAAAGGTCTGCATGGTTCCCTGTGCTGTCTCCATCCCCCTTCCTTGCTGTCATCCCTTCCCTGAACTCCAGTTTCCCTCCCCTGGGGCTGGTGGGGAAGGCAACAGGGTAAATCCCCCCAGGGCTGACTGCCATGAGGCAGAAGATGGTGGCAGGAGCCCCTTAGTACTGAGGCCATGGGATGTGGGAGGTCACAGCTGCCTTCCTGATTTGGGCACTCGGGGCAGTGAAGGGCTCAGCCTGTTGCTGAGGGTGGGGGAAGAGGAGGGGGGCACCCCAAGGTGGCGTAATTTGGGCTTCACTCCCATTGATTGGCTGCTGTGGGGACACCCTCTCCCTGTCCCCTCCGACCCCCCAGTCTTGCACAAAGGGCTATAACGCTATTCAGCAGCAGCAGTTTACACAGCAGGCGGGAGCCCAGCCGGACCCTCCCCCCACCAACCACCACCACTGCCCCCCATCCCCACAGCACCCACCTCTGCCCACTGCCTGCCCAAGGTGCTGGGGCCCGGGGCGTGGGTTAGCAGTAGCATTGCCCCAACGTAGAGACGCTAGGTGCCGTTTTTTCTCCTTTTTGCCTTAGATCCCTCCATGTCCTTGATCTTTCGTGCAATAATGTAGATAAGGGATCTCGGCCGCCGCGGGAGGCCTCAGTGGTCCCTCTCCGGGGGGGATCTGTCTGCAGCAAGGGGTGCCTGGGTGTGATTTCTGTTCCTGTCAAGGTTGCTGTGTCAGTAGGTTGTCAGGTTTTTAGTTCCAGTTCCCTCGGCTGTTGGGTTTTGGACCTTGTTCCCGTAGGAGAGGCTGTAGTGTCACAGACGTTACCTCAGTTTGTCACTGTTGAAAAAGAGTTAAAAAAAAAAACAAAAACAAAAATCACGACTGAAACCATCGGAAATGACAAAATACAGTTAAAAAGCAACAAACAAATTCTCCCTGGTGCGGAAGACTGCTTTAAAAAATAAACGAGATGCTGGTTTTGCTGCTGTGGAGGCACGGCCTTAGGGCTCCCCCTCCCCACGATTTCACCCTATTCCCCCAGTTTCACCCTGTACCCCTTATTTCACCCTATCCCCTCTGATTTCATACTATCCCCCTTATTTCACCCTACATGCCTTTATCCCCCCCCTTTATCCATGCCTTACATCCCCCCCCAAGCCATGGAGGCTCCCCAGGTGGAAGGGAAGGAGTGCCCATGGAGGAGGGGGAACACCCATCCACCCTTGGTGCAGCCCCTTCCAAGCAGGCAGGACTGCCTGATGTGGAACGCATTCCAGCCGTGTCTGCAGGCTAATTTCAATTTCCTGGTAATTATGTAAATGAATGTGGATTTAATTAAGGGCAGATTTCATTTAAATATTCTTGGGGGAAATGAGAACAGGGTGGGGAACAGCAAGGATGAGGGAAGATAAGTGGCGGTGGGACAGGGAATGCCAAGGGGTTGGGATAGTTTACGAGTGGTATCCTGCCTGTCCCTGCCACGGACGGGATCCCCATTGCGGTGTGGATCAGAGTCACCAGTCCAAGGGCAGGAGGACAGCAGCTGTCCTGGACCCCAGGAAGATGCATCAGCAGCTGCTTGGGTAGCATCTCCAGCCCCACTCTGGTGTGGAGGGCAGCAGGCAGTGAGCCCTGTGCATCCGCTGACTTCAGCAGCAGAGGCTTGTGGCTCGTCTCCTTTTCTGTCAGGGCAGGCAGAAGCATTTCTCTGACACGTGATTTATTTTCCTTCTCCAGCTAAAAATACAGATTTGGCCACACCAAAAGGTCTAGGAAATCAATGTCATTGTCACCAGGCACGGGCTGGAAGGACCCTCCCCTCCGCAATTGCAGACAAAAAAGGAAACACTGCCATTTGACGTCTTTGCAATGAACCACTCGGGTTCCTTTCAGCTGAACTGTCTTTAATTCAAAGTGAAATGGCTAATTTTATCCCTGCGAGGTCAGGGATGCTGAGAGACCATCAGTGCTGGGAGCTGCTGGTCTCCAGGTGAAACCTTCAGGCTTTGAGGTTGTGGCAAAGGCAGAACCACTGCCTGTCAGCTCCCCTCTGGGCTGCCCTGGTGCTGCTGACCTTGGGCAGTCCTTGAGCAATGGATGAGCAGCAGAGCTGCTGCTCCAAAGAAAAGAACTGAGGGGTTTGTAAAGATCCTTGTGTGGGGCACTGCACAAGGGTGTGAGGTGGTTGGGATGGGTCCAGTCCTACCAACATCCCATAAAACCAGATCCTTCTTGAGCTGGGAAAGCCAAGAGGTTCTGGCTGTGATACTCAAGCCTGCCCATCTCTAAGTTCTTCCAGCCCCTTGATTTCCTGAGCCCGAATTTTGCCCCCTTTCCCTTAGAGATGCTAAGTGAGCTACTGCAGCCCTGGCAAAAATACTAGAGGTTAAGTATAAAAATAACCACAGATTGTGCTCGGAGCACAAATGATCAATGCCAAGCCGGTGTCGCAAAAAATCCCCAACCGGATCCAGCCCTAAACAAACCCTTTAAAAGGAAATATTTTTGCCACCAAGCTGCTGCTTTGCTCCCCGATGATTCAGGAGAGGCTGCAAGCTGAGGCAATCCCACGCATCCCGAGCTGGGAGGACAGCTTCTGGTGGCTTCCCTGGGCACAGCATGGAGACGTTTGGGGGGGTGGTGAGCTCGGCGTGGCCACAGTGGTCAGTCACTGAGCTGCTTGGGGCTGCTCTGCTTTCAGGAGTTCCCCAAAATAGCACAGTCACCAAGCTGAGGTGGGCGCTGGGAGGAAGCGTGATTCATGCGATACCCAGCACCTGAGCAAAATCAGTCGGGCTCAAGGCCACTGAGCAGAATGAGGCACTGGGGCATCAGCGGAAGCTGCGCTCTGGGGTACTGTCAAGTCCAGACTCTGCTGGAGGACAAGTGAGGGCATCCTGCTGCCTTTTAAGTGGCCATGACTCTGCCTACAGAGGGGATGTAGTGTGGGTTCGTCCCCTGTCCTTTCTGTTTGACATTTCCAACTGCTGGGGAGATGACGGACAGATGTCAGTCAAAGCCTGGCAGCTGCTGAGGGCCCCCCTGGATACAGGCTGTAGACCCAGGAAGCAAAATCTCTCCTGAGCAGGGGAAAAACTCCAGCCCTCTGCCACGTGGGATGGTTCAGCTGGTGGCAGAAGGGAGAGGTGACCTTGAGTGACAGACCCAAACACCCTTAGACAAAGGGAGAGCAGAGTTGACTGCTCATCCATGCTTCATGGCTCCCACTCAGAGAAGACAGCTCCATGAGCAGTCTGCAGGGAGCAGTTCAGTTTCGGAGCAGGGCAGAGGAAAGCAGGAGGCTGCTGGCATCTCTGATGTGGCTGTGTGATCCTCACGCTGGGGTTGGACACAGGATTCTTGAACCCAAAAATGCTTCTTCCCATGGAAAATCCAATGTTCTCCCCCAGGGTCTTGTAGCTGATCAGTTTGGGTGAGTCAGCTCTGGGAGGGAGGGGGTTGACCCCAATGTCAGGGTGTGCTGAGGTGCCAGGGCCCAGGGGAAGTGGTAATAGAGCACATGTAGTCTCGCACACCCCAGTGGTTGGGTTATGAGATCTGGCTAGGGAGGCCTCCCCCGTTGTCATGGCAACTGCAGCATCCCAGCTTGGCAAGGAGCGGAGAGCTCAGCTGTCCTCACCATCACCTCACCCAGCCCAGCTCAGGATGGCAGCACAGAGCGTCCTCAGAGCTAGCTGCCAACTCAGGGTGCCAGGGGCAGCACCCCAAGCCCCCAGTTGAGCTGGATGCTGGCTCCTGCTCCTTCTAATCGTGCCTTTCCTTCACATACCTCCCATGGCTGGCAGCAGTGCAGGGCCAGGAGAGGCTTTTGCCTGTCAGATGTGGCTCTGCCCGTTTCAAACCCCCCATGTCCAATGCACCACTGTGGGCAGGTCTCTCCCTGGAAGCTCTGGCTTGGCCAGTTCGAGGCTGGCTGGGCTGACACAATGTTTCTAGGCTGCCCCAATCCCCCTGGGAGGGGGATAGGGGTGGTGGTGGTCTCCCGGATAACAGACTGCACTCCACACCTCACCCCAGCTTTTGGGGCAATGGAGCCACTGGGGTCTCTGGGTTAATTGGAGCATCACCCCAACAACCTTGCAACACCTCAGCTCGAGCCTGGAAGGATCCTGAGCTGAACCCTCACTTAGAGCAGCACCACCAGGCTGGTGAGAAACCAAGCTCCTCCAGCAAGGTCATGTGTGAAAAGCCTTAAAACAAGATTAATAGAGGCTCTGATAAACAGTGACTGGGCTACTAATGGAGCCAAACTTGTAAGTTCATCAGGGGTTTAAAGGCCTCCACAACATGGCTCAGCACCCTCACAACAGACGTTAATCACCTTGTAGCCCTGGAGGCACCACACAGTGAAGAAATTTTAGGAGAAGAGGCTGAGAGAAGGGACCTGCCTGGTCTCTGCCATGGTACAGGGGGTTGATTTACAAGCATTGCCCCACCTTGCTCTGTGTGAAGGCAGGCAGAGGAATTTGGGTCACCCTTGTCCTGAGGCTAGAGCTGCATCATGACTCCATGGCAAAACAAGGCCAGTGTAAAAGGGACAGCTTCATCCCACCTGAAACAGAGCAGTCCCTGTGACAGGGTCAGTACTGGTTGCTGGGCAGAGGCTGGAGGGGCGATGGAACACTGCTCAGCGCAGGACAACCACTGCACGGCCTTGTATCTGGCTCCTCAACTGCTCCTCCTTGTGCCCATAAGTACTTCCATATCAGCTTTGCCCGTCTCTATCTTCTCTGCTCCCAACACTGAATGATACCAAAGTCCCTCCCTCCAGCCCAAGGAAGGTCCAGGTCTCTCAGCCTCTGCTGAACTCCCTGCAGCCTGTGATATCTGCAATCCCTTGAAGGTCTGAACCTTTCCCAGCCAGGTTTGAGGAGTGTTTCGCAGAGCAAGGACCCTTTCCCAGGGGCAAAGGTCCACTTTCAAAGTTCTGCTTGCCCCAGCCAGGGGCCCATGGTGACACTGTAGTGCTCAGTCATGTCTGTCCTCCTGGGCACTGCTCACTGGGGCTGGCCAGGATAATGGACTGGCTGACCCACAGATGCCTGTGGCACTACCTGACTTCAGGTCCATGTGGACTTCAATATTTCAAGGCTGTCAGAAATGGTGGCTGAGACACTCCAGAGGCTGTGCATCAGAACAAACATCACGGTTGGTTGAGAAGTTCAGCAGTAGAAGTTCAGTGAACAGAAGACAGCAGTAGTTTAGCAGTCAGAAGCTTCTCAGTGGCCTTTAATCTGCTCCATGGCACCACAGCTCAGTGTGTGCCAGTCCATGTGCTATGGATACTTCCCTGTGGTGAAGAAGAACAGCTCTGCAGGACCCAGGGACACTCCAGTTGTCTCCAGTTGGTTGAAGCAGGTCATGATTCTGTGTGCTTGCAGGGTCAGGGACCAAACACCATCTTGTCTGGTTCACAGGCTTCCTGAGCAAGGCTATGCCTTGTGGGAGGACTAGTGTGGGGTCAGAAGCTGGAACAAGCACAAGTCACGTTAGTCTTACAGTGAACTCCCTGCAGCATGGAGAATCTGGCTCAGTCATTTCCCAGCTTTAGACTGTAGACAACCTAGACCCCTTTGCTCATGGCCAAACCTCCTCTGCTCTACCACGGAGTGAGCCCAGGCCACTGCAGACCAGATCTCCACAGCTCTCATGTTGACACTCTCTGATCACACTGCTTTGAGAGAATCTCAGTACCTCTGTATGCAGCCACCAACATTTCAGGGGCTTCTTCCAGAGCCCTAGGAAGGTTGAGTCCATCACCCAAAGTCTCTGCTGAGAGGATCAAAATGTGGTAGGAGCTCCACAGCCATGACAGCCTGCAGCTGTGTAGCACAAGCTAAACACATGCTCCAAGCCCTGAGCAGCAGCTGCTCTCTGAGGGGTCAGTGAGGTGGCAGCACCCATCCAGCCTTGCCCTGCTCCCTCCTGTCCTGTTGCTAAGGCATTTGAAGAAGTGTCTCAAGTTTCAGCCTCAGAAAGCACACCACAACATCAGGATCTCCTCCCTTAAACCAGTGCCAGCAGTTTAACAGGGTCTGCACAGTGCTCAGAGGAGCTCCAGTCCAGTCAGCAAATAGAGCTTCACTCGCAGCAGAGGAAATTTTGGGGCAAACCATTCACAAGCGGGTGCTTCAGAACCACCAAGGATCCTGATCAGCTGGGGTAACTCGGTGGTCTTGCTAGAGACAAAAGTCTGTATCTTCCAAATCATTTTTGAAAGTTCACAACATGTCCTGATGGTTTGGAAACAGCAAACATCACACAGGGTCTGACAAGTGGGAGGACTACGAGGTGTCAGCACAGGCCACCCCAGACCCACTCAGAGAAGGCAAGGGCAGGACTGGCACCTGGAGCCCAGCTGGCCCCACCAGCACAAGCTCTCCAGCCTTCCTGCAGGGTTACACTCCCTGCTGCTGGGGGCAGCTGTGAGTGACTGGCTAAGGCAGAAGCAGGAAATCTGGGACTGTCCAGAGGCAGTAGAGCACCAGGAGATTGGTCAGGAGTCTGCACCCCAGCCCAGTTCCAGCCTGCAACAGTCTCAGGACCTAAGGAAGGGGAAGACCCAGCTGGTGTGTGATGAGTGGAAGGAGGCAGGGAGGGATGGAGACAGGCAGACCGACAGCACTTCTGCTGAGCTCCCCAAAAGGACTTGTAGTACCAGCAGCCATGAGCTTGACCCTGCACCATGTGAAAGCACTGAGAGCTTCTGCCCAGTTGCTCTCTGGGTCAGGGAATGGTGTTGCTGTTGGGTCATGGCTGCACCAGACCGAGGTGAGCCCATGTAAGGTATTGCCAGTCTCCTGCATGACCCAGTTAGAGCAGTTCAATGAGCTCCTCCACATGGGGCTGGTATTTCTGCCTGAGCCATCCTCTGTTCCAAACAGTTTAATTACCCACATCTGAGTCATCCCTGGCTCCAGTTCATCAAAGCTCGCAGACAAATGCCCTTTGTGCTCCTCCAGCCCCTGTCAAGCGTGGACTACCATGTACCAATTATTCAGTGGCTCCTACTGTAATGGGCCTGGGAGATGGTGCCCCAGGAAGGTGAAGATCAAGGAAGGGAGAAGGGCCATTGCCTGCCCAGTGGCACAGAGCTGGGACTAGAGCCTAGATCCTGCTCCCATCCCAGGAAGATGATGGGGAGGCACATGCTTCTCTGTCAAGGACCATGAAATGGTTTGAGTTGGGAGGGACCACCAAAGTTGATCTAGTCCAACCCCCTGCCAAGGCAGAGACACATTCAACTAGATTGGCTTGCTCAGAGCTCCATCCAGCCTGGGTTGGGGTTCTACTACCTCTCTGGGCAACCTGGGCCAGGGTCCCACTACTCTCAGTGTTAGACATGTCTTCTTCCTACCTAGTCTGAATCTCTCTCATTTGGTTTAAGTGTCACCCCTTGTCCCACATCCCCTGCTGAAAAGTCTATCCCCATCCTTTTTATCAGCCCCTTTACACCCTGAAGGGCCACACTAAGGTCTCTTGGGAGCTTCTCTTCCCCAGCTGAATTCCCCCGCCCACCTCAGCTCCCAGCCTAGCCGCGCAGCAGAGGGTTCCACCCTCAGATCATCTCTGGGGCCTCCTCTGGCCCAGCTCCACCAGCTCCAGGTTTCTGCTGAGCTGAGGAGCCCAGAGCTGGAGCCAGCCCTGAGGGTCTCACAAAAACAGATCAGAGGGGCCCAGTCCTCTCCCTTGACTTGCTGGTCACACTGCTGGCCACACAGGTGGCTTCTGGGCTGCCCGTGTGTGGCTGATTCATGTCCAGCTTTTCACTCAGCAGCACCCCCCAGTTCTTCACAGGGCTGCTCCCAGTCTCTCCCAACCCCAGCCTGTGCCAATACACTGTCAGCGGGTTCTCCTGACCCAGGTGTAGGACCTTGCACTTAGCCTTGCTGAAACACACAGCCTAATTCTCCAGCTCCCTTTCTCCAGGTACCTTTGGATGGATCCAGTCCCTCAGCCATGGCCCTTGCAGCACTCAGCTTGGGGTTGTCTGCCACTTGATCTCACTGTCCTTGTCTCGTATGAAGAATGGTGAAGAATGGTAAAGGGGCTGGAAGGTCAGCCCCACAGGGAGAGGCTGATGGAGTGGGTCTGTTTAGCCTGAAGAAGAGGAGGCTCAGGGGTGACCTTGTCGCTGTCTGTAACTACCTAAAAGGTGGTTATGGTCAGGTGGGGGTAGGTCTTTTCTCCCTGGACACTGGAGACAGGACAAGGGGTCACAGTCTTAAGCTCCATCATGGGAGGTTCAGACTTGACATTAGGAAAGGGTTTTTCGCTGAAAGAGTGATCCAGTTTTGTAACGGGCTGCCCACAGAGGTGGCTGGGTCACTGTCTCTGGAGGTGTTTAAGGTCAGGCTGGATGAAGTGCTGAGTGTCATGATCTAGATGTCAGATGTTTAGGGTTACTTGGTTGGTTTTAGGTTGGACTGGATGATCTTTAAGGTCTTTTGCAGCCTCATCATTACTGTGATACCGTGATTAGTGTGAATGTCCACAAAGACAGGCTGAGAGAGTTGCAGCTGTTCAGCCTGAAGAGAAGACTCTGGGGGGACCTTGTAGTGACCTTCCAGTCCCTGAAAGGGGCTGTCAGAGGGCTGGGGAAGACTGTTCCCAAGGGCAGGGAGCAATAGGACAAGGAGTCATGGTTTGAA
>VZRI01009651.1:7074-57794 GCA_013397515.1 Upupa epops
AAGTCTCTTTCTATCTGGGTACTCTCTAAGAACTCCATTCCCAGCCTATAGTTCTGCCTGGGGTTGTTACAACGAAAATGCAGAACCTGACACTTAGACTTGTTAAAACTCATCCTATTGGAGTCTGCCTATCTCTTCAGTCTGTCCAAGTCCCTCTGCAGGGCCCTCCTACCCTCCAACAGATCAACATGGGCTCCAAGCTTGGTGTCATCCGCAAATTTGCTCATGATGGTTTCCAACCCATCATCAATATCATCAATGAAGATGTTGAACAGGACCGGACCTAACACCGACCCTTGGGGGACACCACTAGTAACAGGTTGCCAACTGGATGCGACACCATTTACCACCACTCTCTGGGCTCATCCATCCAACCAGTTCCTGACCCAGCATAGAATATTCCTGTCAAAGCTCCTCGCTGCCATCTTAGCCAGGAGTATATCATGGGAGACTGTGTAGTATGCTTTACTGAAAGGAAAGGCTATCTCTTCCTTTTGTTCTGAGTATCCTGTGACAACCTAGGATTGACCAGGTTTTTGCTTGCTCCTTGCCATGTGCATGTGGATATGGGTCTAGGTAATTGTTTTTCAGCTTTGCTTGGGAAAGGGCAAAGGCTGTCAGCTTGTCTTGGTCTCAAAGAGGAGCTGTATCCTCCTTCAGCATGCATGTGCTTTGTGTCAAGGAACATGGGTCCCTTACTTGCCTGCTTTGTGAATTACCTGAAATACATTGTCGATGGATAGTACCTGTCAGCACATTTCGCCAGACCCCTCCAGAGAAGAAAACCAGTTTAAATAATCATCTCTCTCCCCTGTGAGTCAGAAAAGAGCGATTAAAAAATTGGAGATGAAAGACTACTGAAGCTTTAGAACATTTCATCTCTTCTCCTTGGGGCAAATGCATGTCTCATTCCTATAGTAAATGCATTACAAGCTGTTCAGGTTTAAACTTATTTAGTGACAATACTTCTTAGGCTTCCCTGGAGAGGTTATTTTGTAATTTGATAGATGCCACTGTTGGGGATTCTCTTTTTGTTCTAATTTACCAAGCAGTCAGTGGTTTTCATCTTCAAAGCACATTACAGGCATTAAATAATTTGCAGACAGTTACTGAGAGGTAGCTAAGCCACCACCTTCATCACCTTGAGCCTTTCTCTTAATGACTCTGGGAACTGAACTTCAACTTCATTCAACTTAAACATGTTTTTCAGCAGTTGAATCAGAATTTATAATGTAATAAAATGGCATGTCCGGCACGAGTTGTTTTTTGCCTCACTTCTGTTCTTAACTCATGTGCAACTTGCTCATCCTTTCATACATTTCCCAACGTTCTGCCCTAATAATATTTTTCTTTTGCCAGCTGCATCCTGTTGTTCTAGCTCTATCCCAAACAACAATTCTTCTTCCTTCACCTTTTGTGGTGTCAAGAGTGTGCTTGGCTGGGTAACTGCTGTGGCCATGTCTTTGCAGGGCTCAGCTCCCTCTCCTTGTTCTGTTGTGCCTACCCTCTTTCTGAACTAGGCCATTTTCTGTGCTGCATCAAACTTGCCTGACACTTCCAAGGACCAGCTTGTAGTCACATCTGCGTTTCCTCTCTTCTTCCAGCAGCAAAAGCTTGCCCAAGGCAGCTAGAAAAATTGCTGCTGTCTCTCCTACGTGCTGCTCTGTGTAGAAGAACAGCCCTGCTGCAGTTCAGAACAACCTCCATGTCTAAATGCCTGAGACACTAATCATAGGGCTACAGGTCTCGGGAGATGACACCAGAGCACATTAAAATCCCTATGGGAAGGAAAAACGTGTAAAGGAAATCTGTTGTCAGATATTAACAAATCTAATGCCTTTTGTAAGCTGGTTGTCCAAAATGGCCAGGGCTGGCCTGGGTGGGTCTCTGCAAAGTTACTTTTGGCTAGCCCCTGTCCTTGTGTCTTCATCCTGGCTGCTGGGCTGCAGGTCAGAAGACTGCGATGCATGGGGATCTGTTCAGTCCTGCGCTCTCTGGTAGTCTCTCTGTACTCTGTGTGAATCTAGAGCCATTGCCAGTGTGGGATTTAAAACAGGTTGGTCAGGACAAAATGTTTCAGGTCAGAAAGCCTGGGAGGCTGCTTGCAAGGGTCATGTGCTGGCCCCGTCTCACCTGCTTGACAGTTTAAACAGAGTCTCAGACAAAAACATCAATTACACTTGGCGATGTGTGTTTCAGGACATATCTGTTTGGACTAGATTTTGACATGGAGATATTACAAAGCTGCTTTTGACTGGGACAGTAGTCATTGCTCTTCAGAGAGCACTTTGGAGTGCTGTATGCTTTTGGGTAGATACTGCCTGTGCCTTACTCATGTACTACATTTCTGCTACCTTGCTATGTGTGTGTGGCTAAAAATAGCACTAGCCTTCTAGCCATCACATTACACACTGAGTACTGACCTGATAGTAGGCAAACAACTGGCATATGTAAAGAGAAACTATCAAGGCAGTGATCAAAAGAGCATTTGCCTGCATTGTTTTCCAGGCAGTTCCTCTCGTGGGTTGGGCTGTCATTTTAAATGCAGCAAGTGCCTGTGTGTTCAGCCTGCACCACTCCAGATGGTGAGTTCACCTGTTTTGCATTTTGGAATGATGCATTTCAAGGCAGTGTTTAAAAGTGTTACCTCTTGACAGGTACAGAATTACACACTGCCTCAAACCCAATAAATAGCTTCAAGAAGTATTTGCTATAGGACCTTAGCTTTTTAATGTTCTAGTCTGCCTACTGCTTTCGCTTGACTTCATCTGCACAGTGCAGAGCCATATGTTATCCTGACACACCTGGCAGAACAGATCAGGGTTTATTCTGATATTATACCTCATGTCAGCCAGAAAACACCGTCTCTGTCACTGTTGTAAATATATTCAAGACAAAATCTGAAAGAAACCCCCTCTGTATGTTTGGCTTGTTGAGCTAATCTTTGCTGAATGCCTCAGAGCAAAATACTGCCCACCAGCTTGCTGAAGGAAAACTGGCATTTGAATTCTGGGATGAAGGTGTGTATGCTGCACAGATTTACTGATAGTACCTGCCTTCCACTGGCACCTCCTCTGGGAGGTTGCCAAAATCATTTTGATTTTGCCAGCAAGACTAATGACAGCCCTCTTGAGCATCATGAGTCATGAGCCAGTATGTTCCCCTAGGAAAACTCTTAAGTCATGCTACAGTGGCTGTTGCCAGTAGACCTCCAGAAGCTATTCTGTAGCCTATGGATATCTGTTCTGGGTATAAGTATGCCCAGGACACTTCTGTCGGAAAGTGGCAGAAGCAAGTTGGAATTGTGAAGGTGAACCTTCCTGTCCAAAGCTGAAATGCCCAGCTGGGTGGAGATCTAGTGGTATGAACATATGGAGCATTTTACCATTATTCCCTGGTTTGTGGCTCCCTGTACTCTTTCATCCCTTGTCTTTCTCACTCTCAAAATCTGTGCAACCAGGCAACAAAGCCTTTTAGACTAATTGGTTCACTTTGGTCATTTACATTAGCAAAGCTAATGAAAGAAAAACTACTGCAAGCAACCTTAAAATGGTCACAGAGCCTTAGTTTTCAGTGTCATTCTGATGTAGGGCATGTAGACAATTTCTAGTGATATTATCAATGCACTGGAAGTAGCAGAAGATGTATGGGCAGGTGATCACTCAAAATTCATGGTACATATAAAGTAATCACAGCAAACCAGAATCCTGTTAGCATTCAGTCTGTCTGAAGTTTATGGTTATCTCTGTAGTGTAAACAGGAAAATTATAGTGTGTTTTGAATTTCCATTTAAAGATGCCAGAACTAACGACCTGCTTGTTGCGGTGCAGGGCTAGAAGGAGAATAGATGAAATTTTGCTGTCTCAGGGGACTTGGCTTTGAATATGTTTGCAGAATACATGGTAACAAACATCCTGCAGGCTATTTGGCCTGACTGTACCTCTTACTCTCTGGCACTGACTTAAGCATGTTTTAAAGGGTCTCTCTCTGAAGTATGCCTGCCCTGAGAAGAGCTGCTTTGCTTTTCCTGCAATTTAACTTCCCCCTGCTATGTTTGGCACTGCTGGGAGGGGATAAAAGGGTTTAGCAATATTTACAAGTCACTAACTAAATTATCTAGAATTCCAACCAGAAAAGCTGGAAAAGGCTTAGAAAAATCTCCCTGATGGGTCAGATGGAAGTGGCGAACTTCAATGAAGGAAGCACTGCAGATGCTTTATTGGGTCACATCTGATTATTATGTCTGATGTGTCTTTTCCTAAGATAAACATCCCTCACCAGTCTGTCTGTTTTCAAATAAGAGTGTCTGTGGCCTCCAGTTGTTTTCCCTACCACCTCACCATGGGATCTGAGTTCTGATCATAAAACTGGAAATGAATTTACTTAAATATGAGCAGAATCAGTCAGTGCTTAAACTGGCAACATACCTAAGCTTGATATGCATGAAGACAGATGTTTACAGTACTCAATACAAACAAGGTTCATGTGGATAATTGGTGTTACTGGGATGATGGCTAGCAAAGGCTGAGAAGTCAACTTTACATTTGTACATTTATCCACAAAACTGGAACTTGCCTAGGAATCTTCAGAACTTAAGATGGGTAATAGATCTGAGAATTAATGAGAGCCCTAAAAACAATCCCTAAATGCCCATCTGCTCTGGGATACTTGGGGTTACAAAACATTATTGGTACTACACAGTGACTCAATTGATACCCTGTAGGATTACCTTGTTCACAGAGGAAGAGGGACAGGGCTGCTCTGCAGGTGACTCTCGCCCTAGGAGCTGATTGTCTTTGTGTCTACCCTCTGGCAAGGGAATTACCTGTAAAGGGTCTTCTAAGAGCAAGACCCTCAAATGTACTGCGTGTAGTAGTAGAACAGAAGAGGGTGAAGAGTATTACCAATGTGTTATGTGAGACATGCAACTTCAGGCACTCTGTTAATGTTGTTTCTATTACATGTGTCTTAAATTCAAGAGCTAGATTTTCTCAGAAAGTCNCAATGTTGTTTCTATTACATGTAGTATTGTGTCTTAAATTCAAGAGCTAGATTTTCTCAGAAAGTCAGTATAAATAGTATATTTAGTGGAGTCATGACAAAAGTACTTAGTATTTTTAAGCCTATGCAGCAGTTTTATATTTGTTGCCACATTAATCTCTCATAAGCATGTTTTCATTAGCATTCCTTTTTACTGAATGCTAAGATTACTACAAAATGAAGGTCATAACAAAAGTTATATACCCTACAAAATGCAAAGCAGCCCTACTTGTCATATGTGCTAAATACTGCCAAAAGCTTACTGCAGAGATGCCAATGAAAACAGTGAGCAAGACTGCTGGAAAAATACCTCAAGATCTGCCCACGTGGGTACCTGAATGCTGCATCTATAGGCAACCAGGAATTACTGTTGCTTCCCCATGGCTTGTGTGCAAGTGATTGGAAAGATGTTTGAGAGAGAGGACTGAAGACTGCCTTAGTCCTGCCCAAACCAGAGCTGCTGTGCTGCCAGTGAACCTGGTTGTGATGGAGTCTTTGCATGTCCAGAAGTTGAGTGTCCTGTTTATGTAATCAGTTGTGTTATCTTATCTTTCATTTGTTTCAAACATTGTTCCTCAGCTTTAATAGTTAATAAATGACATAGTCAACGAATAAATAAATAGCTAACAAATTCTTCTCAGGATTGGGGACCCAGTTGTTAAAAAAGAAAATACATTTAATTCCCTCATTAGCGGGTGGCCAGGTGCACACAGACAAATATAGAAAGGTGTCTGCCTTTTCCACATGGATAAATTACAGAGGTTTAAACTAACTCCTATTGAAAGGACAGTGTAAAAAGTCTGGGGAATAACTGTTCACATGGGCAGGTAAGGATAGGACAAGGAGTCATGGCTTTAAGCTAGAAAAGGGTAGATGTAGGCTGGACATTAGAAAAAGTTCTTTACAGTGAGAGTGATGGCTCACTGGCACAGGTTGCCTAGAGAGGTGGTGGAGGCCTCATCTCTGGAGACATTCAAGGTCAGGCTGGATGGGGCTCTGAGCAGCCTGTTCTAGTTGAGAAGTTGTGAGTCCCTGTTTGTTGTAAGAGGATTAGACTAGATGACGTTTGGAGATCCTTTCCAACCCAATACATTCTATGAAGTCCATTTTATTAAAGTAGCACGCGCCTCCCGGATGCATATGAGCTAGCTAACACGTGGCTAATGCTTTTTTTTTATGTCTGTGACTAGGTGAAGCAGGTAGTTTCCTGTCTTGCAGCAGCTGCAGCATGTGTATATAAATATATTACTTACTTGCCTTTTGCTACAGAGAGTTAAAAACATACAAAGCTGCTGTAAAAATGAAGTTAGAGTACTTATAGAGCTTTTTAGGTTCTTAGGGGGAAAAAAGATGGGTTTTCTGGTTTTGCTATATATGTAAACAGTGTAAAATGTGCCTAGATTACTACAATTTGTGCATAGAACAGTAATGTTAGCTGTTTTTTAACACTTGAACAGACTGAGGTGTTCCTGAAATTAGCATTCGGTGGTTAAAATAAATTTAATGTAGCTGGCCTAGTGATCTACAATGACTTCAAATTCTCTGATGAAACATGGACAGGTGTGGATGCTGGGAAGGAGCAAATGCAGTGATTCCCTTTTGGTGGTGCTTTGCTTTCTCTTCTCTCTCTGGGTGTTTGAGCCTGTGGGCATCTGCACTTGGTGCTTTTATCTATGAGTTCTTCAACTTTGTTAGGGAGGGAGAGAGAGAGATTGAGAGAGAAACACAGAGTCATTGATAAAGGTAAAATATCACTGCCCTATCTGAGTACTAGTGCTTTTCCTTTTCTGTGTAAACCTCCTCCTACTCTGCTGGCTTTGGCAGTCTGGCCCCTTGCTGACCTCAGACAGACACATTATTAGAGGGAAGTTGAATGGTCTGCCTGCAGTCAGAAAGCAGAGGGTCTCATTCCTAGAAAGTTCCTGCTCTGCAACCTCAAGACTATTTTTCTTTTCTGAAGGCAGTTACTGTCCTGCCTAGACAAGAGATACACCTGCTTTGATATGGTCTATGCTAAGGCTGCTAGATTGTGCTGATGCTTTCCAAAGGATTTGTGACAAGTGACTGGATGCAGTCCTGTGCAAAGTTTTTAGGCAGTCCTGTTTTGTCAGAGGAGTTTGACTTGATGGTCTCTTGAGGTCCCTTCCAACTGTGATGTTTTAGTGATTCTGTGTTGAGAAATACCACAGTTATGATCAGTAGACTGAACTGGAATACTCAGTCTACCCTAGAGAATTTTCATAGCCCTACATATTTAGAAAAGAGAGAAAATCATTGTCTTGAGATTGTATTTTATAAAAGCTGGAGTAATCATTCTTGTGAGGAAAATGCTGCCTCAGTGAAAACATCCCCCAGCTACCTCCTAATGCCACAAGAGGTTCCACATGACACTTCCTTATATAAATATTGCCTTCAATATCAACTATTTCAATCCTTGTCATTGATTAATATTTGTATTAATGACTATTTGTTCTATGATCAAATTTGGAACACACATGAATTAGAAATGCAATATTCTAGTGACAGATTAGGTTCAGCAATCTTACAACGTGACTTTACTATATACCCAAACCAAACAGCTTTCTGTGGATTTCTGAAGCATTGACCACGGTCTCTAGTCTCTCTATTACATTTTGTATTTTAAAATGTGTGCAGTCACTAATCTGGTGTGTTTGTACAGACCAGGACTCTGAGGAAGTTAATATCTGGGCAGTTTCACAGAGGGTGAGGACAAGCATGGCAATGCTCATTCCTTTTGTTAACAGGGTGGTGTGTCGAGAGGTCAGTGTTTCATTCTTTTATGCCAAACACTGCACTTAAGTTTCCTGTATTCACATGTATAATAAAATCTCTTCCTCCTGTGCAATGATGATTCTAGAAAGAGTGGTGGGTGAGTGCAGTAGATTACTCAATTCCAGTGCTTGAAAATATTCTTTAAGTTTTGGTGAAATTGGTTTATGTGTTGGAGTTTATAAGTTGCCTCTGTCAGTAGAGTAAGCAAATGAATATGGACAGGGTTGAACCACAGAACCTGATACAAAATGCAGCCTTGAAACTCTGGGTTGTTTATAGAAAGGGCTCCACTTCATCCAGTTGTGGCAAGGGAGGACAGACACCTGCTTGGAATTCTTTCCAGATTTACTCAAATATGAGTTTGAATTTTAGATCTGGGATTTTGGCTTGGGCCCGTTTGCAGTTATGACAGCAGAAGAGCAGTCACAGAAAGGCAAAAATTACTTGGAGGAGTAATAACTCACAGTGCAGGAGCACGATGTTGGTAAGGTTGCTTAGCAGCTGTATTCACACGGTCTGAGCTCTGCTGTGTTTTCATTGATAATCTAATCTGATTTATGATAAAGGTATACTTAAAGAGAGAACAGCTTCCTGGGTTTCCCTCATAATTAAAGCACAGACACTATCCACTTACTGCTATTACTAACATTCAAGCTGAAAGCAGGGCTGACCACATTAGCCTGCTTTTGGACCAGTGTTTCTTTTCCAAGAGGCTGTGTCTTGCAGCTTTTCTCTCACTGGCTGTCTTCCAACCTCATAGCCTTGGTGGAAGGACTAGTGGCTGGATCCCAGCTGTCACAGGTACTAACATGACTAGCTGAGAGGAGAGGTGCCTGGCCATCTCCACCTGAATGACACATTTGCTGCTCTCTGTTGACATATGGTCCTCAGGATTACTGCTTAGGAGAAGCTTACTTAGAAGTGTCTTTAGGGTTTTCTGTTTCCAGCAGCCCATCCTGGCTCTTCAGTTTCTCCTTTCTGCTATTTGTCTAGCAACTTCTCAGCAGGTGTAGTTCACAGGTACTGAGATACTTGACACTGATTTAAACATCTGAGCTGTTAACCAAAATAATATATACCAGGAGCTCACTCAGAAACTGGGGTGTCCATGCAACTGTGGGGCAGGAGACTTTCCTGTTCACCCTATGATAGCTGAACCATGCAGCAGGATGGGAACATCCAAGAAATGAAAGGAAGAGATAGGTAAGACAGAGCTTGGTTTGAAGAGTCAGTCTCCTCATTTGGACATAGAACTAGCAATACCAGTGGAAATTTTAGAGGTAGAAAGCCCTGTATTAAAACCAAATATCACTATTAAGCCTCACATAGTAAGTGGCATATAGGCTGGGAGTAGGAAAAAGTTAGTGGTGAAGTTGCTAGCAAGATTAAGCTGCATCTTCAGTTTTTCATTTGTAGCTTTACAAGATTCTGATATGTATTTTTCTTTTTTTTCTTTGCTTAAAACGAGCTTTTCTCCCTTGTTGGCTCAGAGTGTGTGTGTGCATGGAAGTTGAACATGCGTGGAGTCATCATAGAATGGCAGTGGGGAGGGATGGGCAGGCAAGAATCATATTAACGGCATTTTTCTGTATTACCGTTTTGGCTACAAAGATGATGGTTATCTTTTTTCTCTTGCCTGGCAAGATGTGCTGTCTGTGGTGTACAGAGCATACAGTGGTTCTCCTGGGGAACTGGGCACAGGTCATCAACAGCCTTCTTTATTGCTCTGTATATTGTGTATCCTCTGGTGTGGTATCATATCACAGTGTTCCAGAGCTGGCTGCACATCACTTGGGCCTTTATTTTCTAACACACAACCGGCCAGAGAACAGGTCACATACACTGGAAAATTAGATGAGAAATGGCACCACCTTCTCCTTAAAATATTAAAATAAGCCTAGCGAGGAAGCTAACTTGAAATTATGTAGAATATAATCGCTCTCTCCTGAACTTTAACTGTCTCTTGTGTTCCACAGTTGTTTGTAACCCATGTGTGGGAGGATGGACAGCAAGTATCTCTGAGTCTGTGTCATTTAACTCACCTGGTCAGAATCATAGAGCAGAGAGTGTTGTCTGGGCCTGGGGTGTGTGGAGGAAAAGATATATCTGGTTATGGATCTAGTCAGCAAAAACACTGAGCCACTCTGCCTGTGGTAACAAGGACATCTGTCTTCACATCCCCTCTGCATCAGGAAAAAATCTCCTAGACTACTCTGAAATGACTCTTGGTCTTAATTTAGTGATCCCAGCAACTTCTACAGCAGCAAGAGTAATTCAAATAGGAAAGTTAATATATTAAGTTTCTCAGTTTCCCAATGTTTTCTCAACCAGGTATCCACCCTGCTAGGGCTCAACGCTGAGTAGGAAATTTTTATTGAATCTTTGTCACTGTCTGTATTATGTGTCACTGCTGAGATATGTTCAGAAAGTTGAGGTAGCAATTATGTCATTGTCATGCTGGGGAAGTCCCAGACTGGGCTCAGTGCCAGATAGGAACTGGGTTCCAGAGCTGAATTCAGGAAGGTATGGCTTGGGATTGAAGGCAGACTGACAGAATCCTCCTCAGATGCTGGCCATTGAAGACAAGAGTTTGACCTTTTGGTCCCTCAGCTTTATACCAAATATAATGTCTGTGGAATAGAAATCCTTGTTGGTCTGTTTAGGATCACCTGCCCTGTCTCTTCCTCCCTGCAGGTACAGCCTCTCACTTACTTCACCCCAACATGGCACAAAAGATTAACAGTGACCTTGAACTCTGTAGGAGCAAGTATAATCAGAAGCCTTTCTGCACACCAGCTCTTGGCAGTAACTGCAAACATCAAGCCTTATCTCTTGTAGCAGCAGACACTGCACAAATATGTTATTAACTTCAGAAAGTGCAGTGACTTAGAAGAAACTGAGCTCTGGAAAATAAAATCACTGAAAAGAAGCTGTTATGTTCTGGCACAAACCAGGGCAACAGTCAACTATTACAGGCAAAAGGCATTGTTAACCTAGTTTAATAAATATTTTAGTTTGGAAGTCATCTTACTATAATAGCTACCACAGGCAGAGATCTTTCCTGGCTCAGTTCCAGATATTAAAATTAAGGGAAAACATGTAAGTGCAGAGGAGAGTTTTAGACGTTGCCACATGAAAAGAGTGAAAGCCAAGCAGTTAACAATGTTCTCTGCAGTTAAACATGAATGTTGGACTTTGGCTCTGTCCTTCTGCACTTCATTCTTTGAGAAACAAACTGTGGAAGTGGTGCAGGTGAGGAAGGACATGGGATGTGGATGAGTGGATAGGTTGGATGGTAGATATCTGTCTTCATTTGCCCATATTGCCAGTGATTCTTGTTGAGTTACTTCAGCTTTCTGAACAGCATCCTTCACTGTACTAAGACTTTATCAGGTATTTAGAGCAATAACCTCCATCATAGCTGCATGTGTGCACCAGATGTACATACTGGTACTTGTAGGAAGCTGATATGCAATGAGTTTTATAAGATCTACTTTTTCTGATTACCTTCCAAGTGGCAAAGTGATGATCTTGCACTCAAGATGCATGCCTTCATTTTCTGGTTTTGGTTTCACATTCAATGTCTTTTATTCACTCCCTGTGTTCACAATAACTTCAGCATTTTCCCCATGTCTGGAGCCTTTGCTACTACTCTGTTATGAAAAAAGTCCCCGTTTCCCATTGGCAGTTGATCAGGTTCTAGTATGAAGTTAATTTTAATACAGTTCAGTTTTTCCTTGCTGAGAGAAAATGATTTACTCATTTATTATCAGCTGTCAAGTGAAGGTTTTAGTGGTCACATAAATAAATGACTTACCAATGCAATTCTTTTTTTCTAAAGCCTGAGGAAAATGACTTGTAATGGAAATTAGCAATGGCTATTCCAGAGGAGGGGAACAAAATGTTTCCTTTCTATTATCTGTCCTATTAATAGTTTCCAAGAAATGTTAGGTGACAAAGTAGAAAGAGTATTCAAGCCATGTTTTGATCTTACTTAGTCCCTTGCAATAATGAACCAGAAGTGACCCCAATGATGCAGTCAATGTGACTTAGATAGTTTTACTATTGTAAATAATCAGATTTGCAACATCTCTTGAAAGTGATACAGAGTTGTGGAGCCAATTCTGAACAAAACTTTTCAATTATTGAGAGGCAGTGATACATGAAAATGTGAAATAAAATTCTCAAGTAACACCACTTCTTTGAGTTTAAAATTATGTGTGTTTCAGAGTTCGTGAATTCTTCACATTTAATTCAACTGGGAAAACAGAGAAGATATCACCAAAATGAAGCTAGTTCATGCAGCCATTGTACCTAAAGAACTTAATGTTTTCAACTACATTAACATTTTGAAGGCAGGACACTTCACCAGTCTCTGGATTGTACCCACATCTTTGTTGTTTCCATCACAATAATTTGCAAAACGATAAAGATAACTTTAAGGATGTTGAGGTGCTGGAACGAGTCCAGAGAAGAGCAACTAGAATGGTAAGGGGCCTGGAAGGTAAGCCCTATGAGGAGAGGCTGATGGAGCTGGGTCTGTTTAGCCTGGAAAAAAGGAGGCTCAGGGGTGACCTTATCGCAGGGGGTTATGGTCAGGCAAGGGTTGGTCTTTTCTCCCTGGATACTGGAGACAGGACAAGGGGTCACAGTTTTAAGCTCCATCGGGAGAGGTTTAGACTTGACATTAGAAAAAGGTTTTTCACTGAAAGAATGATCCGGTTTTGGAACGGGCTGCCCATGGAGGTTGTCGAGTTGCCATCTCTGGAGGTGTTCAAGGTCAAGGGGATCAAGGGATGAAGTGCTGAGTGGCATGATCTAGATGTCAGATGTTTAGGTTTACTTGGTTGGTTTTAGGTTGGACTGGATGATCTTGAAGGTCTTTTCCAGCCTCATCATTACTGTGATACTGTGATATATGGACAAGGGAAGGGCTACAGATGTCAGTATGGACTTCTGTAAGGCTTTTGACACAATCCCCTACAACATCTTTTCTCCTTGGCTCAATGTCCAGGTGGAGATTGGTGGCAAGCGGTGTCTCTCCAGGGTCTGTACTGGGACCAGTGCTGTTTAATGTCTTCATCACTTATACAGACAGTAGGATTGAGTGCACACTCAGTAGTGTTGCAGATGACACCAAGCTGAGTGGTGCAGCTGACTTACCCTTGGGACAGGATGCCATCCAGGCAAGCTTGAGAAGTGGGCCTACATGAACAATTAAATAATGAATAAGGCCAAGCTCAAGGACCTGCACCAGGGCCAGGGCAACATCCAGTGTCAATACAGGTTGGGAGACAAAGAGACTGAGAGCAGCTGTGTGAAGGACTTAGGACTACTGGAGAATGAAAAGCTGGATGTGAACTGGCAATGTATGCTCATCTCAGGCCAGCTGGGTCCTGCATCTAAAGAAGTGTGGCCAGCAGGCCAAGGGAGGTGATGCTCCCCCTACTTTACTACATTCTGGTGAGACCTCATCTGGAGTTCTGCATTCAACTTTAGAGCTGTCAGTACAGGAAAGACACGGACCTGTTGAAGTGGGTTGAGAGAAGGGCCAAGAAAGTGGTCTGAGGGCTGAGACACTTTTACTGTGAGGTTAGACTGAGCTGAGGTTGTTCAGCTCAGGGGAGACCTTACTGCTGCCTTTCAGTACTTAGAGAGGACTTATAAGAATGATGTGGACAATTTTTTTTAGTAGAGATTATTGTGAGAGGATAAAGTGTGATTGTTTTAATTCAAAGACGGTACATTTAGACTAGCTATAAAGAAGACATTTTTTAAGATGAGGATGGTGAAACACTGTCACCTTTTGAGAGAGATGGTAGAAGCTGCTTCCCTAGAAACACAGAAGATCAAGGTGGATGGGCAACTAAATCTAGCTGAAGACATCTGTGCTTACTGCAAGAGGAGTGAACTAGGTGAACTTCAAATATTGCTTCCAATCCAAACTGAGTTTACTTTGAATATGGCAGTGGAACAACTGACTTTTTTTGCTTCAGTACTGTCTCACTGGAAACCTTCTCTGCCTTTTGGGTTCATAGAGAGAATGGCAATGCTAATGCCTGAAAATTTAGGCAAACCGCTTTCTTTCAGCTTTCCCCCCAACACTGTTGAGTATTTATCCATTTTAGTTTGTATAGGTTGAAATACCAGTGATTGTATTTCCTTTTTTGCTTAAACATCTTTTACCAGTTAACCTGTCTATGCTGTACAAAAACCCTCTTAGAATGCCCAGTGTAGTATGGAACTTGGACATAAAATGTATAAATATTACAGATCATAAGAAACCATAGGGTTTCAGAAGAAAAACAGTGAGATACAAAGAGAGGATCATCTCCTTGGCTGCCTCTCACTTTGTATTTTTAGTATTTGGAATCAGAGCCAAATTACTTTCTAGTGCGTAAGAATTTGTCAACAAAAATTTTTTTACAAAATATGTGTTTTAAAAAGTGTCTGTATTCATTGTACTCTCAGGGAAGTGAAAAATGTATCCTTCTGCAAACCCTTCTCTATTTGATTTTCTGATGATTGTAACACCTCAAACTTGTAGTGGATTTAGAGCCAGAGTTCAGTCCTCACTTTTGTGACATGTCCAAAAGATGGGTGAAACTGCTGAATCACACTCTGGACCATCTGTTTTATTACATTGAACAGTGCTAGGAAATGGTCATCATCCATATACATTCCTCAGGACTCAGAGGTATGGATGCAATATTATCCTGTGGGTTTTTTTCTTCCATGTACTGCTGTTCCTCATTGTGTCAAGCTCTGCAGGTAAAAGAAAGTCAGCTTTGCAGGGAAAGCCGGTGAGATCTAAAGGCATTTCTGCTGTCATGAGGATGGTACTTACCATTCTTGCTATTGTGAGTAAAGAACTTGCTTGTTCTTCCCTATTCATTCATTCGGCCCATGAGCAAAACAGTATGAGAGGCTGCACATCAGTATTCAAGACACATCATGACATCAGCAATCTGGAAGGGCGGCTTGGCTTGTTCCCTTTGAAATGGGAGTGAAATGGCTAGCTAATTCTCACAGAGCCCTTTTTTGACAAGGAATCTCAAGGGGTTTTGCAGATTAACCACATTTAGCAGGTGCTAAACACCAACGGGTGATAAATATCAGGTGAAAGAAAAACAAAAGATTTTGTGAAAGATTAGCCATTGGCAGAGACAAAAATGGTCCCACTCTCACTTTTTCCATTGGTCATCACTGCCACTGGCAAACACCCTGCACACCATTTCTTGTATAGTCTACCAGGTGAGTGGGGCAGCCCAGGCTTCCCAAAACTCTCATTCAGGCTTTCTGCATACCCCAGCTGCTATCTCTGTATGTCACTTTATTACTGGGATGTTCAGGACTGCGAGGCTTGGAGGCTGCATTCCTTTCAAAGAGGATGCACTGAATTTGCAGTAGTGGAGCTGTGACAAGTGCTGTGCGAGGCAGGGAGCCAAGTGACTCAGGGAAGCTATTAATAGTCTGTCGAGAAGCTTTTACTGCCTCAATAACACGGATAGTTAATTTTGCTTTTTAATCATTAAGAAAATACCTTCATTTGATGGAATGTTAGGGACAAAGTCAGATGTAAGAAATTTTTCTGCATTTCTTACTCCTGTTGCATTAGCTATCACCTAAGTCACTAAACTCTTAAGTGACCGCTTTCTGATCTTTAAAGCTGACAGAATATTTGTGCATGTACACATCAATGCTCTGCTAAATCGTGATTTCAAGTTGTGTTGTTTCTGAGCCCTCAGTGTCTGTGTGTGAGAAATCTGGAGCAGTGAAACAACTGATACAAACAAATTAAAGGAAGTGTTACGGGGATTTACCCAAGGCACTTTTACTGCCTGAATACGAGTTTCTAATGAAATCATGGGGAAATAAGTGGAATTCATTTCTGCTGCTAATGCTCATTGTTGTCTCCCTTTAAAAAATGTTAAATATTAAAGTGCCTTTTCCTCAGGTTCCCTCTCTCACTGCGAGGCCAGAGATGATTCTGTAATTCTCTGCTCAGTGCCATTTTTCCTTTGTTCTCTCCTAAAGGATCAAACACAAATAAGCAGCTTCCCTGGAAGTCTGGGATTCAGAAAGAATATAAGCAGATGTCACCCTTAGCAAGCAGAGTGAATGCTGTCCTGGAAGCCTTCTCTGCTTTGCACTGTGGTATCTTTTTCATGCCCTGTGAGGCTGACAACACTTGTTCTACACTACCTGACTCCCACCTGGATCCAAGCCTGTTCCACTTACCAAGGGCTTGCTTGTGTCAGATGTAAAAATGTCTTCCAAATGGACTGCGTCCTGCATGGCTTTCTCAAAAAAAAGAATATCCTGCATTTAGGTAGTCGAGGTTATTAATGCAGAAAATCGATGGCATTTTGCTATGATCAGGGTCTTCTAATGTTATGATTATTAAAATCTCATCACAGTGGATATTTTCAGTAAAATCTTTGAGAAGCGTTTTATATCAACAAATCCTAGAAAGCCTTTTTATATCAATATTAATCTTACAAAGTCTTTTTTAATATCAGCATAATTCCTGGGGGCTTTTTTAACCATAAAAACCTTATCAGTGCAGTTTCTAAATTTATTATGAGCCATATAAAAGTACAAGCAAGCAGTGCATTGCAAAGTATGAATTACGGTAACTGTTGCTGTCTCAATAACCCAAAACTCTAATGTTCTGGTGAACCTTAAGTACATCCCTAGAGTATGTAAAATATAGTAGTATAGGCACAAAATGTTTAAACAGACACAATTGTTTCAGGACAGGGATGAGGTTTCTCTGCTCTCCTTGCTGTCCAAAAAATTGCAACAAGCACGGCGATAAGTTTCATTAAATTGGTTCATGATTCATCACTCTCTCTTAAACTGGATTTTACCTTGCCGCTTTATCATATTTACTATAGGATGTGCCTAGTGCTGACAGCATCTCTAATGCAATTTTAGTATATTTACATCTCCCATTGCCTGTTCTGCTGCTCCTCTTAATTAGTCACTTTCCCAATGGTTTCTGGTGATGTAGTTTTCAAAGTGGTAAATCAAGTCAGAGTCTCAGAATAGTTTAAATCAGAAGTGGACCATCTAGTTCAACCTCCACTCAGAGTGGATCCAACTGGATCAGGTGGTCCAGGTCCTTGTCCAGTCAAATCTACAGGAAAGAAAATTGTTTTTAATATATAATTGGGACTTTCCTTGGCCATCTTGCACCACCATTAGGCACATCTCAGTGGAGTCAGGCTGTTTTCTCTGTTGAGCCTCTAATAGCTAGACAAACCCTACTCTCAGCTTTCCCTTGTGTGTTCTGAGTCCCCTGAACCCTTCACCAGACTTGCATCAGGCAGGTTGTATGCAGACAGCTTGATGCTTGATAATGCTATGAATGAGGGAGATGAAGCCCTCTTGCATGTCAGGGAGTATGGGAGGAGAGGTAGATAAAAACTTTTCCAGGCTGAATAAAAGCATGAAGAAACTATGGAGACATCCAGACTAGAGGGGTCCCCATTCTTCTCCACAGTTCCCTGCCAGGAAGTCTCAATTAGCATGTCAAATCCTTCCAGTTCTTTCTTCAAGGTAGCTGTTCTTGGTAGTTGACATCAAAGGACATTTAGGGTGTTGAAAGTGCTCTGGATAGCCTTTGCGCCTTGGCCTGCCACATTTAGTTTCACTTGCTCTCCGCTTTCTTGGGGGCAGGAGACATCATGCTGTCCTAATTCAGGCACGTATTGCTCAGTGGCCTTCTGTCCTACTGCTGGCCACTTACTCCTAAAAGAATAGTCTGCTCTCCTTGTATTTGCATGGTAATTGAACAGTTCTCCATGCTGTCCTGTAAGCTGTCCTGTAAGAAGTACAGGCACATGTAATGATAGAATAAGAGGCAATGCTTTTAAGCTGGAAAAGGGTAGATTTATGCTGGACATTAGGAAAAAGACCTTTAATGTGAGGGTGGTGGATCACTGCAACAGGTTTCCTATAGTGGTGGTAGAGGTTCCATCAGGCTTGATGGGGCTCTAAGCAATTTGATCTACTGAGTGATGTCCCTGCTTGTTATAGAGGGGTTGGACTGCACCACCTTTGGAGGTCCCTTCCAACCCAATGCATCCTGTGATTCTATGATTGTACAAGTGTGCCTAGACAGTGGTAAGCTTGCGTAGAACCTCCCAGGATAGATGGTGTGATGACACAGTGAATATTTATGTTATTGCTTAGACTTGCAGTTATGCTTCCTTCTTCATCTCTTTTTCAATTTAGACACTGGTTGAATACCTCTGATAATTCCAGTATCCAAAACATTTTTGGGAAAAGCCATGTTATTACTGTGCTTTAAACTCCACGACATTGTACAAGGAATAAAAGGGCAAAAAGAGAGGCTGCAAAGAACTTGCTTTCAGAGTCTACCAGGGTGTGTCAGTGGCAGTGCAGACCCTCTGTATTTGGGATCTTTACAGTTTCACCAAAACTATTGCTTTACTTGTGAGGCTCAGGAGTAGCTTTTTTACTTAGAGTGTGTTGGTGAGTTTAGAGGTGTAAAACTGACAGTCATACTTGAAGGATTGTGTCTCTTGCGTGGGCTTTGGCATGTCTGAAACCCAGAGGGTGAGACCACATCTGGAGCATTGTGTCCAGTTCTAGGCCCCTCAGTTCAAGAAGGGCACAGAGCTGCTGGAGGGTGTCCTGTGTAGAGCAATGAAGATGATGAAGGAAGAACACCTCCTTTATGAGGAAAGGCTGAGGGAGCTGGGTCTCTTTAGCTTGAAGAAGAGGAGGCTGAGGGGTGACCTCATTCATGTCTATAAATATGTGAGGGGTGGTTATCAGGAGGGTGGAGCCAGGCTCTTCTCAAGGTCATCTGGTGATAAGACAAGGGGCAATGGGTGCCAGCTGGAACAGAGGAGGTTCCATATAAATATCAGCAGGAACTTCTTCACAGTGAGGGCAACGGAGCATTGGAACCGACTGCCCAGGGGTGTTGTGGAGTCTCCTTCTCTGGGGATGTTCAAGACCTGCCTGGATGTGATCTTGTGCGAGTTGGTCTAGGTGATCCTGCTGTGGCAGGGGGATTGGACTAGATGATCTTTCGAGGTCCCTTCTAATCCCTAATGATTCTATGATTTTGATCACTGTCGACTGGAAATGAGCAATGGGCAGGGTTGCATTTCAGTAAAAATGAGCTGGTTTTTTGCAACCAGAGTATCACAGGTGTTCTCTGCCTATTCCTTCTCTGCAAGGCCTGTGTCTTAGCAGCTGGCTTGTGGTGGTGTGTGCATTAAAAAAATAAATAAATCACTTAAACATGTAAATGAAAGGACAAGTTGAATTAGTTAAAGTAAACCCCTCAAATCCTTAGTAGTCCTTTTCCTCACACTCTCCTAACTTTAACAGTTGTGTACAGCAGTGAGGTGTGTAAAGACCCATACTTTCAAAGTAGGGTAGCACAGATGTAGCTTCTTGCCTTCCCTAAAGGCTTGAGAAAGTGGATAAATGATGATGGAAGTGGAGGAAGTAACAATAAAGTCTTTGAAAACTTCACAAGAACTTTTCCTTTCCAGAAAACACAGAGACATCATCTTGTCTTTATTGTACTATTGCCTGCCATATGCCTGTTTCTTGGTATGGTAAAATCTGGTTTAGGGTTCTTAGCATCATGGCTAAAAATGAGTGGCAAAGAAATGCCTTACAAATCCAAGTACTCCAGAAGCCTTTTCAAAGACTGGCCACATGCACTTGTTTCCTGAAACATGTTCTCAAAGTGGACTAAGTGGGCTAGAGCAAAATTTACATTAAAGACACTGATTGCCTGAGACAGAGGCCTCACACTGGTGTTGTGAACTGTTCCATGAGGTAGCATATCTGCTCATGGGCATGTGGCTGTGACCCTGGAAGACCAGACTTCCCAAGGAAGAGCTACTCTCTGAATCTCTCTTTTCATGTCAGCTGGGATTGCTGCTTTCCTTCTCTCCTGACATCATGTTGGAGCTATGCAAAGCATGTGCAGAATTGTTGGATTACCATACATCACTTACTTTATTAAGTGTCCCTGAGGGTGATTGTTTCTCTCATTTTCTATGAGTCATCATGTCATCTGCTGCATGACTAAAAAGTGGGTTGACAATTTATTAGTTAAGCCTTGTTTTCAGAGAGAAAGCCAGGGTCAGAACAAAAACTAAAGAAAAGTAACAGTTCTTTTCTCCTTGAGCTGTCCTTAGACTTCACTGAAGTGTGCATTGCCTGGAAGAATCACAAACACAGCTTTGTGTTTCTGCTTTGTCTATTAAACGTGTTATGAGTAACATTAATGAAATTGTACTCAGAACAAAAAACTTGTGAGAGCATTTTCTTTTAGCCTACAAATACTTGCCACACAGAAACATGATGGATTTTATTGCAAGATGTGTTGGAGGTACAGGAAAGTTTTTCAGTTCAAAAATGCATTCACTCTTTCTGGTCTGGATTTCATCACTTACAAGTAGATCTATCACCAGTGGATATTTCCATGCAGATTTAGCAAGTTTGTAAAAGAAGAGTAACGAACTGCTATCAGCTGTTCTGTACTGGCAGGAGGAGCACTGTTAGCGCTAGTTACACTGCAGATAAGGCCTCTGAGCCCTGTGGTACAACTAGAGACAGATGTTTTCCTTTGGAGCTTACTGTGCCAACAAGGACTGAATCACAGTGGAGAACTGTGGGGAAGATGCTGACAAACAAGCCTAATGTGAGGGAATCACTGAAGTCTGTATTCAAAGATTGAAAGACCTGGTCAGAAAAAGATGAAGATCTGGGAATGATTGAGAGAAGTAGTGCAAGCAGTTCCTCTGGAAGGAGTTCTGAGTTATGTTGGCTAAAAGCTGTTTCAGCTTGCCAGCAATCCTGTTTGCAATAAAGTTGTACATACTGATCTCAATCATCATGATTTGCAGGTATGCAAGAAGTGCATCTTACATTTTTCTGACTGTATAGGGATATTTATTCTACTGCTTGTGAAATACAAAATATTACATGAGGGTGAATTTACAGGAGAGCTGAAATCTACCTGAAAGAATCACAGCTAGTATTATCTGAGTGCTTCAAGTTTTGTTAGCTGAAGAAGATGCATCATGTATATCAGGGAGTAATTAGTAGCCATGTGGGACATAACATCTGGGGCTTGTTCATTCAACATGCACAGCGAAAGAGCTGTCAAAATGACCATCATCTAACTTGCTGCCCAACTATTATTTCTGTACACTCAGTTCTTAGAATTACTTCATTATGTGGACTGTGTCTGTGATAATGACTACAATGGTTATACCTCTGCTATAAGGAAAGATACTTTGTCACATCTGAAAAGATGCTTTTCGATTTATGATATAAGCAATAATATGATTTTGAATTAATCAGTAAAGACAGAAGGACTGCCAGATATAAGACAGCTTGTAAATAAAGACTATAAAAATTATTTTACTTCTAAGGATGAAACTCTTGAAATAATTTTTTAATTTTACTGACACAACCAGCATCAGGACTGGTGAAGAAGCAAGAAATGTGCACTGTAGAATACCAGATGTCTATGGATCTTTGTGGGTCTTCATATAGCTGTCACTTGATCATGGTAGGAAATTAAAATAATTCTATTTTCTAAGATTCACCCACATTGAAAATACAACAGTGGAAACTGGAGTTATTGCCAAAACAGATTACTTTTTGTTTTTTATTTCAACTGAGAAAGCAACTAAAAGGTCCACTGACAGATGCATAAATCTTTCTGTTGTGGTCAATAATTACTCAGACCACTACATATTTAGCTTTTTATTAAATAGTCAAAAGGGAAATCATCCATTGTGTGATTATTTTTAAGACAACAATGAAGCTGGAGAAAGAGGATTAATTTTTACTTCTACCCTTGTCTCCTGTCGTGAAAATGTCCTGTGGGCAACTTATCATTTGACCTTGAATCCTTTGCATCAACATTCTTCAATTGCTTTTTCTTATCTAGCAAAGGAGTTTTAGAATTACCAGAGGCTATTTTATTTTGTTGATATGAATGCATAGAAATGTTGAAGCATGTCGTCTCTACATGCCATCATTGAAAGGATCTGAAATTGCTGTTTACTATGGAACATAGGAAGTGTATGTTAAGTGAAGATTTCCTGGATGACATTTAAAAAATTCTAAAGTTATGTAAACAGTGATAATAATGAAGAGAATTAAGTACTTAAATGCTATTTAAATTAGTTTCATGCTGTACTCTAAACGTTTAGGATATATCCTTAAAATGAAGAAAAGCAACAGAACCCACATACCTCAAAATTTATGACTTAATGTGTTAAGAAAAATTTACTACGATCAGTACACACTAGAAATGAAAGATCTGTGACGAATGTGCCCAGAGGTATGCGTTAACACAGCTTTATTGTTCAACAGCATGTGACTGAAGGAAAAAGGAGAGGAGAGAAGGGGAGGGGAGGATGGGAATACCTTGCCTAGGCATCCCCAGGCTCCTGGCAAACCAACAGCATCCTGCCAGTCTTCTTTGATGATCAATTGGTTTTTGGGGTGGGGGGCTCCCCTGTGCAGTTTTTGTGAGTCCATCTTATACCTTGTCCCACATTCCCCCCACTCCTTTCCTGAGGAGGGGGGTTTGGGGATCATCTTCATAGTTGAATTCTTTGTTCACGTTTCTCAGGCTGAGACTGCTGTCTCTTGTCTCAAAATCTTAGTTGGTGCTGGTCAGTGACTTCTCTGTAATAAGTTGGTGCTTACAGGAGAGCTCTCTGCTCCACTTAATTAGTTAGTGATCTCACAGCTTTGAGAGTGCAGCATCTTGTACGTCTTTGTCAAGACTGGTACTGTTGCCTTATCAGCTTCCCTTGTTAAGCAGCCAGGGAGAGGAGGCCTCTGCTGCTTTACAGCATTGAAAAATCAGTCCTGCTGCCTCAATGTAATGTGCTGAAACAGTGTAGAGTGAATAATCGATAGTCAGTAGGCTTACAGCCCAGATAGGCCAGGTGGTCTTTCAAGGCTGAGAACACTGTAGTGCTGGTGGGCTGCATATCTCCTGCTTCTCTGGCCTTGGCAGAAGGGGCAAGAAGGCCTGTTTGCAACGAGGCCATGTTGAGACAAGACAGAGGAGCCATTTTTTGGACACTCACAGACAGTTCAATCACTTCTTTGGAAACAAATTCAATTCTTTCTTTAAGAAATCAAAGCAGACACAGAAAGAGGTTTGTGTGTGGAATATGACGTGTTGCTTGAGTGGGGAAAAAAGGTGCAGTGTTTGATCTTTGCCATCTCAATATCAAAAACTCCCCAAAATTGTGCCTCTTCTTCAGGCTTTTGTACGTATTACAACAGTGGAAAAAGTTTTATTGTATAAACAGAAGCGCATAGATGGCAGAAGTCTGCTACATACTGGTTTTAAGGCTGATCTTCCAATCAATTTCAGTTGTATATGCCTTAATGGTTCCATTTAAGGAAAAAGAGGCATGGAAATAAGTAAGTTAAAACTGATGCTAAGCACACTTTTAAACATAGTGCTGCCAAACTCAACTCTTTGCATTGTGATTTCTCTATCCTTTCTTCAAGGGCACTACCTTTTTAGTGGGTGTTACTGACTGAAAGGACTGAAGAGTTAAAACTTGGAAGAGGGGATGCCCTTATATTCTGTCTAGAAGGATAAAAAACCTGAGTTTCACACTGCCTGACTTAGAAGACTTAACTGAAATATCTAAGGAGGTTCAGCCTAAGTCGATTGAGAAAGAACATCCTAGGGAAAGCCAGAGAGACACCATACAGTGCAGCTTGTGCTTTACAGTAAATGGATGAAGTATGAACTGCTTATATTTGGAAAGCAGTGTAGGAGAAAGGGACTGGGGGGTCCTAGTGGTCAGCAAGATGACTATGAGCCAGCAGAATGCTCTTGTGGCTAAGAGGGCGAACAGCATCCTGGAGGGGATTAGAAGGAGGGTGGTTAGCAGAATGGGGGATGTTGTTCTCCCCCCTCTACTCGGCATTGGTGAGCCCACATCTGGAGTATTGTGTCCAGTTCTGGGCCTCTCAGTTCAAGAAGGACACAGAGCTGCTGGAGGGTGCCCAGCGTAGAGCAACAATGATGAAGGAAGTAGAACACCTCCCTTATGAGGAAAGGCTGAGGGAGCTGGGTCTCTTTAGCTTGGAGAAGAGGAGGCTGAGGGGTGACCTCATTCATGTCTATAAATATGTGAGGGGTGGGTGTCAGGAGGATGGAGCCANATCAAGATGTTAATACACTGCCATCTGTGAAACAAAGATTGATAAATATATACAAAATATATATTAATCTATTAAAAATGTGTTTGTAGTTACCAGTTTAGTGTGAGGTAAAGAGTGCATCCAAACACTTCAGAAAATCGCAATGTAGTAGAAGATGCTGCGTTAAGGAGGCTTCAGTTGAAAGATGGTTTTAGCCAGAAATAAAAGACACATGTTTAAGTAGTTTTCCATCAGCCTGACCTCAAGATGCGCAACTGACATTTTGGGGGTGAGCATCAAGACGTGTTTTGCTTAAAAACATTCTGGTCTTGCATGAAAGTAGGCAAAACATCAGAACAGCTGTTACCATAGGATAAATGTCTATTCTTTATCTGAAGGTATATATCTTCATGTTCATTTACAGTAAATCAGCTTACCATGATATTAAAACCTGAAAGGCAAGATGTTAAGAAGCAAACTGAAATGGAGGACCCCAATTCAACCTGCTTTACTAGCAAGCCAGAAACACCTAACAGATCAAATCCACACCAAACTGTGCTCTAAGCAAGAAAAAGAATGAAAGCTAAACAGCTTGGACAGTTTTGCCAGTGACTGCTTTTATAGCTGGCAGCAGTGCAAGACATGAGAGATCATCAAATGGGGGAAAAAAAGCATCCTAGTCTCAGCACCATGAATTTTGTATAAGAGAGGAAGATGAAGGTGTGCTTGGATGTTCTACACTTGCAAGTAATGCATTTCCAGGATTGTATTTTATAGCATCTTGCGGCATCACTGGCCATTACATTCAGAGAATTTCCTTACCCTACTGGTGTGGGTGCTGACATTGCAGCAGATTCAGTATGATGAGACAGCTGATTTCTCAGAAATAAGTACTGTCTCACATGCAGTACAGCTGAAAGCAGCAGTTACACAAGGCTAGATGGGGAACAAAGAGCTGCCAGACCCCAAGAGCTGCCAGGTTGGACAGTAACCAAGACCATTGTAGTCCAGATCTGTGCTGTAATCTAGTACCAGATGCCTCAGAGGAAGGCACCAGAAAACATGACGTAGCAAGTATAGGACTCTTCTGCTTGGAAATGTCTCTTCCACTTGTGGTGGAAACGGCATATCTGTGTACTTAGGAATTCCCTTCACCACAAAAGTAGGGCTTCCAAATCATCTTGCCACTAGTTTGTGATAATGTAAAGTATTCTGTATCTAAAAAACACAAGCCTTCTTCAAATTCTTGGGCACACATTCTAAGCTCTCATATCCAAAGAAGGGCAACAAGTTTGGTGAAGAGTCTGGAGAACAAGGCTTATGAGGAGCAGCTGAGGGAGCTGGGGCTCTTCAGTCTCAAGAAAAGGAGATTGAGGTCTACAACTGCTGTCTACAGCTATCTGAATGTAGGTTTTGGATATTGTATTTTCTCAGAAGTAACAAGTAATAGGACCAGAGAAAATGGCTTCAAGTTGTGCTGAGGGAAGTTTAGGTTATACATATGGAAAATCTTTATTGAGTAGGTCATTAAACACTGGAACAGGATGCCCCGAGGGAGGTTGAATTGCCATCCCTGGTCGTGTTTAAAAGTCACGTAGATATGGAGCTTGGGGACATGGTTTAACAGTGGGCTTGGTAGAGCTGGTTTAATAGTTGGACTCAATCTTAAAGGTCTTTTCTAACCTAGATGATTCTGTGGTTCTAAGATTAACACACAAGTGGAGCCTAGCTGAAGCATGTATGGAGAGTCCAAAACACCATGCTTTTTTCAAAGAACAAAAGATAACATTTCCATAATGGGGCTAGCCTGAAACAGCTTGCATCAAGGAATAAAGTCATATTTTTAAGTAAAAATGGCATACTCTGTCAGTAATAGAAACTGCCATAGTTGCCCAATGGAGACTTTGTGTTTGTTTGATGTCTTTTCTTTCATATATATATCCTTAATACATTTTACTGAGCTGGGAATATTTGTTTTGATACTGTCTTCTATAACTTGTGCAGCTCTACACATCTTGTCAGTCATAGCTGTGTTTAAGAGAAGTAGTTTATTTTTCTCATGGCTTTAGTTCAGTTTTAGAGACATTTATTATGAAGATGACTGAATTGTTAGAATTTGTTCTTTTAAAGCTTGTGTTTTCTTGAAGCATGTTGTGTATTTACCTTTTGTTAGTGTGGCATTCTGTATGAGGTTCATAGTACTATGAAGCAGATGATTTTTTTCTAAATTTTGGATTCTTCAGATGTGTGTATGCACATAAACACATACATATATAATAAATAATTGCATACTTATAACATTTGCATATTTCTAAGCAGAAGTGCACTGGATGTTTTATCAGACTTTATTACACACACCAGTAAAACAGTGATTTTTCTGCCCTTTTCTATTTCTATGTTTCACATAATTTGGAGAGGTAGGAATTTAAATCTGAAACAGAACTATATTTCTTGAAGACTTAACTGACTGGTCGTTTACTCTAGCCTCAGGACATAAAGGCTAGGGTAAAGACTTGCAGTAAAAGCTGTGGCCTGCCAGCAGCAGAAGCCATTTGGTAGCTACTGAATTCAGGATCTGACATGCCTTGCAATAATGAGCCAATGTCATCACCTATCAGGGTGCCATGCCACAAAACTACAGAAGAGACCCTGAGGCTCTGCACAAATGAATGTGTGCTTTATGGAACTGAATGCTATTTAGTGCTGCATCTAGATTGGCTTTGGTAGCTGGGACTGAAATGAGGCTTGAGTTCACGGAGACAAGGAGTTTATTTGCCCCTTCATTGTCCCTTGGAAGAGCTCAGGTAAACCTGGAGGGTTTGTTTGACTCAGTCCAAGCTGGAGATGTTAACACGTAAGAGATTTGGCCTAGACTGGCAGGTTGGTGTAGTTGTAACCTCACCTGTGTCTTGTTACACTATTCCACTAACCTGTGGGGTTAATTGTTTGAACTTGCCAGAAAAATCAAGCAGCACAGAGGGGCAGAAACTTCCTAAACCTAGTTGTTCGGTGATTTTTGTCAAAAAATTGTGCATTGTGTATTTCACCACAGCCCAGGGGAACAGATCTGTACCAGACACTGCAGCTTACAGAAGGGGTTCCTGCTCTCTTTGTGCAATCATTGACACTAATGTCATGTGAGTATTAAGTGTATGATTTAACTGATCATGAGTCAAGCTAAAATCAGACTCCAGGTTACCTCCTCCTGCTTCCTGGCATCTGGCTCAGAAGAGTTCAGGTTATATTTTTTGAGAAATTGTCAATTCTTTATATACCTTGAAAAATGGAAGATTGCTGAAATAATTGTTGCTGTGTGGGAGCTGTAGTATGAAAACTGAACAGGAGAGAGGCTGCTGCCTTTGGCTAATGGTGCCTTCTTCTCTGTTGTACATAACAGTAATTGTTTGCAAACAAATGGGAACGTTTATTTTCTTTTGCCAAGAACCTAGAATCGCTGAATGTTTGAATATTTTGGGTTGGAAGTTCAAAGGTCATCTAGTCCAAACCATGAACAAATGGTCTGTCTACACATCTAAACTTCTACACTTCTAAAGATGAGGAAAGGGACAAATGAAAGAGAGGTTGTCCATCTAGCGGAACTACTGGTCCAGATATGCTAGAATAGGTTGTGGAGCTAGGGAACACTGGCTACAGTGTCAGACTTGGGTCCAGGATAGAGAATGGTCTTTCAGACTGTGGTGTATGGCTCATAAAGACAAGGTTCACCATAACATAACACACTTGACTATTCTCTGTTTATTTTCAGGTGATAGCATAAGGGAACAAAACCCTCATACCAGTAGTCCTTGCAGTTGACAGGGATGTTTCCAATGGGCAATGGCAAACTCAAGCTGGGATTAATGAAGGAGATGGCTCATAAGATTTGCTCTGCCTTGAGCTGCTGCTCTGTCTGTGGGGAAGTGGAGGATATGAAGCTGCTGATTAATGACATTTTCAACTAGAAATGCATTCCCAGCACAGATGTCTTAAAAATCCCAACTTTTGTTTATTCATTCCTTTACTATGTAATAATGTATACAGTTAACATTGTACTTCAAAGGCACTTTCATGTTTCAGGGGAGAAGGAATACTGTAGAGTGGTGTTTTTCCATCTGTTTGCACTGTGTTTGTTTTTATGTTGCTTTTGTATGAGGCTTTTTCTTTTTTGTAAACCAAGCTATTTCTGAACTATTTCAAAACTCTGGGATCTACATCGTTTGTTTCTGTGGACATTATGTGTCTGAATCCTTCTCTAATCAAAAGCAAATTAAAAAGGTCTCACCAGTAGTGAAGTAAGTAGTGACCCGAGTCAATGTAGGCAGAGCAGCTCAGGGTGTAGCACATTCTCCATAGAGGACCTGGAGGAGATGGGCACTTTGTGATACTGGTAGTGCTGTAACAAGGGGTTCATAGCAAGTTGTTCATTATACCACAGGCATCCCATGATGATCTCTGTCCCTCAGAGAAATTGTCCCTTTATGTGCTTTCTTCTAACAAATGCCCAAGAGGAGACTGTCACTTAATACCGATTGTCTATGATAGGGACTACAGGCTCTGAGTTCTGTGGAAAGCTGGAAAGAACCTGTGAGGTGTGTAGTCATTTCTTCTGGCCTTCTTTTATGCTTGTGTCGTGCCTGGATCTGATGTGCTCTTGAAGATCTTGTTCTGTACTTACTGCAACATAGGTTTTCCTCAGGTACTCTCTGGATATTATATTCTGCGGGTTAAGTACATGGTCTTATTTCTTGTTTGTCCTGCCTAACAAAGGTTTGGTGAAAAGTCTGTTCTTCTTCTCTTTGCATTTTATGTTTGTTAATGATCATTTCTGACTGGATGCAGTAACTTACTTTTGAATCTAGAGAGGAACACCTTTCTTTTTAAAAATTATCTTCAGCTTGTTAGGAAAGTCTGAGCTTTGTCCTTCACTGCTCTGTTATTGAGTGGAGAGTGTCCTGCTTAACATTTCTGTCAATCAGTGAACACTGTTGTCAGAAATCAGTACCTTGGGTATTTGGGAGACACTTCTCTTTGCTACTGGTAGAGAAGCCAACTATTTCTGTCCCACCTAGCTGTACAGTTTTTTTTATACTGCTATTCACAATCTTCGAGTTATGCTGTCTGCTACTACTAGTCACCACATGATTTACTAACCAAAATGTCTTGCAGTAGACCTCAGCCAGTTACTTCAGGGTCAAAAGGCAGAAGTGTCCTCCAGACAGTGGGAGACAAAGAATGTCATCCTGAGGCAGACATGCAAATCAGATCAGTTGAATCATCCTCTGAAAGTGTCTGTCTGAACTGTCGTGGTTCATGTGAGCCTGGGCCCATAACTTTGGTGGTCACTTTACTCAGTGGAAGGAAAAGGGCTCATGAAGAACCTCATTTTCTACTGACCTGTGAAGAGGGCTCTGTTACTGTTTGTGGTACCAAAGTAATAAACTGAGTTATGGTTAACCACTGCGTTCTTCTAAATCTGTGACTACAGACTTGATATCAGTTCATCTGTTAGTGCTCTTTACTCCAGAAAAGTGTTTTATTAAGTGGAAAGATCATGATAATTTCAGTGTGCTGCAGAGTGGACTCAGTCTTCAGAAAGATTTTTCATCAAAATCTTGTTCAGAAGATGAGAGGAAATAACCTCATGAACACCATTAAATATTCTTTGATAATTATTTTTTAAAAGCAAGTTGCATTTTTGTAGCTCACTTGTGTTGATATTGTCATTCCATGCATTTTCCTGGCATGCATTCTGCACTTAGCAATCAAAATTACTTTTAAGTTAGTAAAAGCCTACTTCATGAACAGATCTTATTTCAATGCAATGGCTTGGGAATTGGGCTAATATTTGAAGAATAATGCAAGATGCTGTAATGATAGTATATGTATTTTATATATAGATGCATACATGTGTCTTCATCATCCCTCTCCTGTATTCAGATTCTGTTGCCATCTGTAGTATTGTTTTGTTGAAGTAATCTTGCTGGAGAATGCTCAGATGCTGCTTACTGACAGTATGCATTTGTCCTTGCTACCACACTCATTATTCACTGACCATAGCAGCAGTAAGCCTGCCACCCAACACAGTTCAGTAGAGGTTCTTGTTATCCTTTTGTGATCAATTCCTCAGAAGTCTAGAAGCTGCAAACAGAGATGTTTTTAAACTTGATTTTCTTCTTGTCACAGGAGTTTTGCCTATTCTATTCACAGCAGTCAGTATCAGCAAATTTCAAGACCTGTCTGTATTGTTTCCCCTCATGCTACTGAGAGATGTGAGATCCTGTGAAATGACAGAAATGAAAATGCCTATTTTTAATAGTCGTAGAGCTGTATAAAAATAAACCCTTTTTCAAGAGGATAGCTGACTAATCAGAGGGCAAAAACTCTCCACAGGGTACATCAAAATTGTTCCCAAGCACTGCCGATGTTATGTTTGTGCGCTTTAAGCTGCAGAGCTTAGAACAGTGGCACAAAGTGTCCTATAAATGTGAGATGTTGCTACTGATTTTTACAGGGGTGATGCATCAGTTGGCAAAATTTCATCTGTCTTAACTATAAGATACGTCAAGCTGCTCTATGTAGAATGTAAAGGCTTCACTTTATTTTTTTTATCCAGTTCTTGCACAATGCCTGCAAGATCCTCTTTGACCTTGTGAAGCTCTGAGTTTGGACTTTCCAACCCAAGCTGGCAATAACAAGTCTGGGAAATATGCAGGTGGGATAGTGGTCCGTGTGAAAAGTTGCACTGCTCAGTGCCCGATGATAAGACCAATTCATCAAGGAAGAGAATCACTGATATCTGACATCTTCATTGTAATGCTGAGCAATAAGGGAGAGCATCATCCCGTACAGGTGATTAACCTTTCCTGATCCACAAAGGGCTGGCTGCTCACAAGCAAGGTCAGAGGCAGCCTGAGAAACCTGACCTTGTCACCATGTGAACTCTACCTGTGTGGAAGATAAATATATTTGGGTATGCAAATGTTTTTTAATCATATCTGAAGCATGCATACTGTTCACATTTGATCCCAGGCAACTGGCTTTAGGTGGTCTGTTTGAATTACCAGAGGTGGCTCCAGAGATTCCTTCCACCCTCAACCCTTCTGTGATTCTGTGGTGATACATGAAAACCACACATGAAAACACACAAGCTCTCTACCATTAATCTAAATTCAGTTAAAGGAGAGATTCTGGTCCAAATTCCAGTAACTGTTTTCTCCTAGTGTTGGTCCGGTATTAGACTCCACATTGTGTTGGTGTGATGACAATGTGCACAGCGGGTGTCACGTAGCTTATGGCACTTAACTTACTACATGTGTGACAAATGCAATGTAATATGAAATACTGTGAGCCAAATAGCATTTATCAGCTTAACAAACTAAAATGTGTTTGATAATATTCTCTTTGCTTTTCATTTCATCTCATTCATTTGCAAAACCCAGTCCTTTGTGATTGGCCTGTTAGTAAACTTAATATAATTGGAAAGTGTTATTTAAATATGATGCCTGGTCTATTAGCTTCATTTTAATGTGCTGGACATTTTCATGGAGTGTCCGTTACAGGGGAAGATCAGTTTCTAAGCAAGCTGCAGTGTTGCAACCTATGTTTTCTGAGAGAGAGAAAAACAATTTAGGAAAATATATAGCTTGTCAAACCCTGCTTTTTCTAGTCCATGATTTGAAGGGTCTTTCAAAGGCTGAACGCATCACATATCAGTTAGTATAAGCAGGTCATGCTACATGCCATGAATTTCAGATTGTGTGCCATTTTCATTTATTTTTGCGTATTTTGAGTTGCATCCCTAAAGTTTAAGCTTGAATAAAAGCCCATTGAAAAAACCTAGTGGATTTATCACCCAGCAGGTAGTCGGTGACAGCTCTTGCCACAGGGATTATAACTCTTCTCCTGTCACTTTCTCCTTGAGTGTGAGCTACACAGCCTGGGAATTTAAAATGCCAGCTAATGACGGATTAGAAGCTTGTAATTTTTAGAACCCTTGTACTGTCAGAAGAAAAAATAATAGTAGGTTTCCTCTGTCATTCACGCCAACCTGATCTAAATTAGCTGGAGAGACTGCAGTGAAGGACACTTCAGTTTAAAACTCGTATTTTTATGTCAACTATGTAGCATTTCCTGGTCAACCTCTTTGTCTCCTGTGACAAATGACAGGGCACGTTCAGCTCTAGTGGTGGCTGAGAGGAGACTCAATTGCTTTCCAGACTGCAGGTTGAGATGCAGCAAAAAGTGTGGTTGTGTGCACCACTGCTCTATTTAATAATGTCCTTTAGACTCTTCCTATACAGAGCTTCTTAGAGAAGCTGGAAATTATGTCATATGTGGTTTCGATTTTTCAAATTTTGTCTTATGTGGTTTCAAGTGATCTTGAAAAAGTCTTTAAAAAGTGCCTTGCCAAACAGCAAAGATGGTAAAGGTAAACACAATGCAGGTGGAAATCTGGTATGGTTGGATCCATGGCAGACCCTGTGCCTTAACCACCACCTCAAATGTTTGAAGAATGGGAAACCTGTGTGTGTCCTCACCATTTGGTACCAGGTCAAAGTTTAATCCTTTTTCTTAGTGGTGGGATTAGTTTATTAATATAGCGATAACTTCAGAAGACTTTTTTTCTCTCCCCATTCTCATTGGTTTATTCTGGGTAACTCACAGGACTCTGTTCTGTCCTATAGATACAAGTGAGGGTTATCTTTTAGGGCTAAACACTCAGCTGCCATAAGAAGAAAAATGACACTACACCCAAACTGTCATTAGGTACTGTGAATTCAATGAAAAGTCTGCATTACCAGACCCGTACTACTTTGCCCTTTTCTTTTTGTCTTTGAGCATCTCAAATTGAAGGAAAAACTGGTTGAATTTGGGGGATTTTAGTTTCTAGGAGTTTTGATACACTTTGTTTTACCTTCACATCCTGCTTTAATAGCTCAGTTTCTTTTTGGAGATTTTTTTGGTGATGGTACCTCTGTTTGCTAAAGAGAGTGCATCTGGCTGGACAGATCTTTCAGGCTTTCTTGTTTGCTTCTTAGTAAAGAAAGGAATGCAATTTTATTTTTTTTTCCTGAAGACTGTGGAAAGTTTCTGGATATGGTCTTTTATTCCAGGAAGGGCTTTTAATGAAAAAGATCCAGTGTGCCAGGTGTGAGTCTGGTGAGGATGTGACCTGCATTATATAGTGTTGGAAGTGGTTGAAAAGGATGTCCTGTTTCTTTCTTCTTTTGGCAGTGGAGAGTTTGAAAGTCCCTTTTGGGAAGAGAGGGAAAAACAAACCCAAACCACCACCATTGCATTATGCTTCTGACCAAGGAAAACCAGAGTTCCTGGAGTAAATTTTAAAGGTGATTCTGTGAGTATTCCCTGAATTCCTTATTGCAGCATCACTGACAGGAGTTGCACAGGGTGAGGACAGCTGTTTTTACCCACTAATCTGGGAAATCATCTCTTCCCATTTCCAGGGTGGATGATGGGGAAGTACTATATTTCTGCTTTTGAAAACAAAGTCTAAGGCCTATGCTATTTCTTTAGTGTTCTCTCAGACTGCCTTTAGAGGACCAATGTTAAAGTTAGGAAATTTAGACATAGTAAGAATTAAAATGGATAATAGCACAGACATATTATTTCAAAAGAGCTCATCTTCTACACTGGTAAAGAAGCATGTTTTTAGCAAAGGATCAAAAGAAAAGGTCTAGTAGCTGTGGCAAGGGGCAAACCACTTTGACCTTGAATTCATATATCATCCTTACTGCCATGATTCAAGCAAGCAGGATAAATAGCTCCATGCCCTTTGGACACAGACTGCTGTGCTCAGCGGGTACTTTCCAGCAATGCAGATATTCTACCCAGTCTCCCCAGAGACACAAAGATTTTGAGCAGAGCTCAAGCTCAAGCCCTCTTATAAACACAGTCGAGAATGCTTCTTTGGTATTCAGCTGTTTTAGCTGACACCTGTACTAATTTATCTGTTTCAAAGTCTGTTTCACTGGACCACTGCCCACATCTGGCATGTAGAAAGGAGTTATGCAGGAGTGCTCCAAACAGATAGATAAGCAAGTGCAATCACCAAAAGCAGAGCCCTTTTGACAACTTCAGCATTTCCGAGCACTGATTACTGGCAGTGGCAATAATTTCTAATGTACTCCATGTCTGTAGATATTGACACATTTGTTCTGATTCTCTGTCTTTGTTTGGGGCTGATTACTGTGATCAGTTTTTCTGTTACAGGTTTGCACATCAGCAGTTTAATTACAAAGACGGTTCTCTCTTAAATGTCAGCTTGTTATATTTTTGCTGTCCTTATAGCCATTAAAGCCTTTATACTGATTCGCTGTCACGATTTTATGCAGTAGACCTTGCTACCAACCTTGACGTCAATATTATTTGTCCTTCTCATTCAAAACAGGAAAAAGAAAAAGGGCTCCTGCTTTTTCCTGCAATACAAAAATGTTTGTGTCATATTTGTGTATGAACATTTACAACTGTGTGTGAGGACACACATATATTCATGAAAATGGGGGACATTTATTTTGATGAATGGCAGTATGTTGCCTAGTGATTCATCAGATCACGTCACATTGCCACTGAGCAACAACATGTGATCTGACAACACTATGAATCCTTTTTTCCCTAGCCAGTTTCTCAGAAGTGGAAATATCTTTTTCCCTGACCGCTAGTAATTAACTATGAAGTTCTATTTAATGCTTTCATTTTCACTGTTTATGTAAATCTCTTCAGTTCATCACAATTGTCCTTATCATAGAATCATTAGGGATCGGAAGGGACCTCAAAAGATCATCTAGTCCACAGCAGGGCCACTTAGACCAAGTTGCACAGGAACAGATCCAGGCGGGTCTTGAATGTCTCCAGAAATCTCAGATAGCAATATAAAGCAACACTCTCAGTTGTGTCAAGTGTGAATTAGAGCTACTTTAAATTAAAAATATTGTCATTTTTACCATGTTAGGTTTTGTGTCCTACACACTTACACATCAATGCTAAGTAGTGACATTCATTCACTGTGCTGGGTCGATTCACTTATCAAATGACAAAGATATTTTTATCTTGGGTCATGGTTTACTAGGTAAAAATAACTGTGTTTTCATATGACCTAGACTGAAAAGGAACTAGTGAACCCAGTCAGTAGACAATGTAGGTACCATTTCTGTGTTCCACTTGGTCCTTTTTCCAAGCCACCCCTTCTCAAAAGCTGAAAGATATTTTTTCTGAGGTGAGCATTCTCTTCATACAAGCATCAGGCTATGTGGGTTTTTTTTAGTGAACTGCTGGCTCAGATGCTGCTTAGCCTTTCTGGTGTCCTCCATGCTGTTCACAGAAACATCTTGTGACTCCCAGGAGTGACTCCACTGTACTTGTGCTTGAAATCTTTTGAAAATGGAAATCCTGCAATGTGGATTGTTTCATGGGAAAGCCAGGATAGCTCTAACTTGCTTGGAAATTTCCAGTTTTCTGTCTCTGTGTCATCCTGACTGTCAGGACCACAGCACAGATGCCCTCTTGATCCTCAATGGAGGTAGACCATGGAGACACTCACCTGCTCTTCATGGCTTGTTGGTTTTAAAAGCCCCCTTGGCTATATGTCTCTTGAGTCAGGGAAAAGTCAAGAAACAAAAAAAAAAGTGTTATGTTTGGGGTCTGCTTGGGTCACTTGGCTAGAAGACACTTGCTCATCTTAACTGAGGCTAAGAATAAGGTAAATATTAATTCCAGGCAGTATGTGGATAAACTCTGCACAGAATAGGGATGTGGCTAAAAATAAGCTCGCTGCCTTCCAGTGAAAAGAAAGACTATTACGAGTTTTGCAGGGCAAAAGTAACCATTAATGAAGCTGGCACCCTCCCAGGCTTCTCTTGTGCAGTTCCAGTTTGTTGCAGTCTTAGTTCTGGTCAGGCTTTCTGACCATTATTGGGATATAAATGTCACCTAAATCAGAAAGAAATTAGGCAGTTTCTGCCTGCTCAAGAGTAGAATCGGCTCTTTTAAAAGAAGAAAGAAAAAATCACTTGAAATCAGGGCAATGTCACATTTCTTTCAAAAGGGCTAATGCTAATGTTGCCTTCAAATGGTGCTGCCTGTGTGGGTGAGAGGCAGTGTATTTGTAGCTGTCAATGTGATTTCAGTGCTGTGATCTACACTGCTTACCCTGCATACTTGTGTTCGCCACTGTGTGAAGATGATCTAGGTAAAGTGAGCCTGCTGTGCCTTTGTCACATGTCCCCCACCTCCCTGCAGCTGGATTCCCTACCACAGGCTGTGAAGGTGAAGGATGGTACCAACTGCCCTGAGTGTAATTTGTGTTGGGGGTGGCAAGGACCAGGCAGGGAGCATCATCGGCTCTGACAGGTGGCAGTCTGGTGTTGTAGCCTCACTGACCCTGGTTAATGATTACAAGATGGTTGATGTCATACTTTACAGGGGAACAGTGTTGTGAGTGTGTGTGTCAAACAGCATGGTGTGTGAGCACTTTCTAGATGCTCCCAGAGCAGTCCCTGCCTTTTGGTCCTCTCTTCCTCCCCCTGCCCCTGCCTGTAACAGTTTGGGAGAAATCATTAGACTTTATCTTCTTCAGTGCAGCACAATTGAACAGCTTCCTGTGGGGGGGGCACCTCTTTTTATGCATGCCCTCACCAAATAAACCCTATCAATACAGAATTGCTTGTTGTGTCTCATGTCTTTTACAAGGTCATGTTCACTCTACCATATCTCTGAAAAAAATCAGGACACAAATCTGAAGGCTTGCTAAGTGGAGTGTTGTAAATCTGAGCACCTGTCTCCCGCCACAGAGAGGAAATCTAGTACAACATTACTCAAATTGCCTTTACCTCTTCTTCCTGCTTTCCCCACATTCCCTTTTTTTCAAAAGATCAAAAATAAAATCCTGAATATTTAAAATATTTCTTTAAAAAATGCCTTTTTAGACAGGCTCTGTTGGACTCCGTTTGCCAAAGCCCTATATTGCATACTTATTCCTTCTCAATTAAGCCCACTGATTAAAAATCTTTAAGGAAGTATAAACTGATGTAATTTGTATGCTGTAAACTGATGCAATTTATATGGGAATGAAAATCTGAACTGTTCCACAGTGAATTCACTTCTACATTCATCTCCAAGAGTTCAGAATATGCATCATAGGGAGGGAGATAACTTTGCTCTTTTACACCTATAATAGCTTAGAAAGTATTGGGTTGGGTTGGGTTGGGTTGGCCCAGACTGGATGGATTGGGACTGACTTGGATTGGAGTGGACTGAAATGAATTGGATTGCACTGGATTGGTACAGACTGGGTGGAACTGGATTGCACTGGTCTGGATTGAATGGGTTTGGGTTAGACAGGACTGAACTGGACTGTATTAGACCAGACTGGATGGCATGGGATTGGATTGGATCGTTAGGGGTACACCACCATCTTAAAATAGTAGAGTCTTTCCCTGAAGAGGTACAAGAATGCAGATGCAGATGTGTCAGCTGTAATCCAGTTCAGTAGACGTCTGACTGATTAATAATGCTGCCAGGTCACAACCCACTAATACCTCATCTGAGAAGGGAGAAGAAAATTCTAATGCAGTCCTGGGTCCTGAGACTCATTGTCTACATTTGTAATATTAAAACAGTATCAGGCCGCAGGATCTGGAGCCATTACAGATATCATGTTAGGTTTCTTGAAATAATTTGCAGATTGACTGCAATTGTCAGTACAATTAACATTGATTGTAACGCTTCTGCCTTTTCTGTGTCTATACTGTGACAATGGCTGTCACCATGCTGGCCAGTCACCAAAAAAACCCCCACAATGAAAGACAAGCAATCTGCCAAACTCCTTTGTGGTCTTGGTGGGAAATGTTTCTAAAAGGCTCTCCAGCAATAGGTTTACACAAGGATTTTTATTTTTGTTTTGACTTCTGTGCAAGTTTTAATAAAATCCCCTTCCTGCAAACAGCTGGTTAGGTGTACAAGTTTCTATCATAGGTTAAAAAGAATCACTTATCACTTCTCCTGGGATTTTGTACTGAAGAGCAATGAAAACAGGTAAGAGGTAAAAGCAGAAGAGGATAGTTTGGTTTGTTCATCAGCAGAAATTGCTGTATTAATTTCCCTGCCTGTGCTTTAGACTGGACTGGTGCCTCTATCTAAATTCACCCTGGGCCATAGTTTTCAACTGACCAGACAATTTGAAACCTGGAGGGAGTATGATGAAAACAAAGGGCCATTGCTTGATGAAGGCGGCAATAGTAGTTCCTCCAATTTTTAAATTATTTTTGCTGTCACCTACTCATCAACAGATGCACTAGTTAGCCATCAACTGCTGCCTACAGCCTATGGGCACTTTTTGTCCAGGTGCTAGAGCAGCTCCTCTGGGACTGCTAATTCACGAAAGTTTTTCTGCAAAATGTGTGATAGGGATCTTGAGGAAAGCTTATCTATTTTAGACTAACTTTCTTGTCTTATTTTTGTGAGCTCAGAACCATTTTACATCTTTAGTGTCACAGCATTTGCTTGTGGTTAATCATTATTCTGGAGAAACAAGAAGATCAAGAGTCAGGCTGAGGTCCCAGTGCTCAAAACTATATGACTGTAAATTGTCCTTCAGATGTATCACCTTAGTGTTTCACTTGCTTGGAAATACATTTCCATTTAATTTCTAAGAACAAACAGTTAATGGAGATTAATTGGAAGAGACCAAAGCAATTAAACACCCAACGATTCAGAGGTCAACTAGAGCAAGGGTGTTTGTTGTAGCTGATAACATTTTTTAAAGCTGCAATTAGGATAAGATAAAATTATACAGATTCTAGAAGGTACTCTTCTTGGATCAGAGAGTAATTTTTTTAATCCATACAGAACTGAAAAAAATTTTTACATAACCATTCAGGAGTGATGACTTCCCATCTTTTCTGTACCTGTAGTCAACTACCCACCACAGCATGCACTCTCACCATTGGTGGAGTTTGCTGTTTGTGTCAAAACTGGAGATGCTTTTACTGCAACCTTGAACTTCCCAGGCTGTGCCCAGCCACTAAGGGTGGAAAGGTCTCAAAGGCTGGGAAAGCTCTGTTTCTACACCTTGCTTTTAATAAAGAATGCATAGGGTAATAATGCTCAGTGATGGATGTGCTTCATATCCTCTCAACTGTCTCATGAGGAAAGCCAGTGATTTTTTTTCAGGGATGGAACAGTAGTACCTGTAATACCTCTCCCTCAATTAGTGTATTTTGGAAGTGAGGAGGCTTGAGCACAGCAATCCTACTTGTGCCCCTGATCTTGGTGGGTCTCAGGGGCAGGATGGGTCCTACCAGTGTGCTCATACATGAGGTTCCTATAAAGACCAGTTAATTTACTCAGACTGTGTGTCTGAAGTTAAGAAAACCTCCTGCTGTGAGATATTTCATTCTTATAACAATGTTTCCTTTTTGGTGAGGAGGAATATAGCAGGACATCTGGAAGGACTTCTTGCCCATCTCCTTGTAGATTAAGTTTGGCAACATACGCCAAGAAAAGCCTTGGCATTTGTTTTCTTGGTGTTATTGATCTCAGGCCTAGCTTATAAACAGAACTGAAATATAGTAGGAATGTTAAAGTTACTAAAGCTCATTTCCTCTGGGTGCTGGGTGAAGAAGTATTCGCTCCTAGTTGGAGCATACACAACCCAGCAGCCTCCTCTGTAGACTAGAAGGGCTATGGTGCCAAGGAGACTCCCATGTTCTTTGAAAGGTCTTCTAAACACCTCAAGTTACACCATGGTAAAGCATGCCGTCAACCTCATACCTCTCGTTCTAGGTAAAAACCAAAATTGTAAGCTTCCAAAACTCATGAGAAAGGATGGGCTCATGGCAATGGTGGTAAAGCCTCACATAATTAACAATTGCTAGTTCCTATCTATGAACTTCGAAGACTTTAGTAGGCAAAATAGGAAAAAAAAGTCACTGCTTTTTTCCTGGCCTTTGTATATTTTTCTCCTTTAGAGCTGAGATTGTCTTTGCTTTTTATGTGTACACAGGGCTTATGGAGACATTGCTGCACTATAAATATTTACTAATTATTTACAGCAATAATTCCTTCATGGAGATGCACTGACACATGATAAAGGCTAGTTTTGGAAAGGAAAAGCTCACTATTGCTTGGCTGAATTGTTTGTGCTGGCCTGCACAGCAATGCAAAGCAGGGTTATTTTGTTCTACACAATCGTTCTTGTAAATAAGGAAACTTCAGAGCAGCAGCTGACTTATTGTTAGTTTGTTTGCTAGTTAAATTTTCTGGGAGCAACAAAGAAAATAAGTTTGGGAAAACTAGAAGGTCGAATTAAGCACACTAATTGTTTCTTTCTCTTTTCTGCATAAGTGAGATACCCTGCACACCTCAGCAAATTATTGCTGAAACATCTGAAGTATTAACATAAAAACTTTAATTGAAAGTCTATCTCATGAGAATGTAAGGTCTTCGGCTGTGGACTCAGACCTCCAAGGTTTTCATACATTTTGTTGAGGGCTACTGGAGTCTTCTGCCATGGATGATGCCAATAATTAATTATAAAAATTGCTCTGTTGTCTGCGTCCCCTCTCCACTGAACTTGGTAAAGCACCAAAGCAAATATGTTCTTGCCTCAGAGAACCTTATTTTTAATAGCATGAAGTTTGTGGAGAGAGAGAAAGAGATGCCAAACCTGAGCAGAGCAGTGAGGATATTTTTTTAAAAGAATGGAGACAAACATTTTGGCCACAATAACCCCCTGCAGCACTACAGACTGAGGCATGGGTGGCTGGAGAGCAGCCTGGCAGAGAGGCACCTGGCAGTAATGGCTGACAACCAGCTGAACAGGAGCCAGCAGTGTGCCCAGGTAGCACGAAAGGCCAATGGCATCCTGGCTTGCATCAGGAATAGTGTGGCCAGCAAGACTAGGGATGTCGTTCTCCCCCTGTACTGGGCACTGATGAGGCCTCACCTCAAGTACTGGGAGAAGTTCTGGGCCACTCATGTCAAGAAAGAGATTGAAGTTCTGGAGAGGATCCAGAGGAGCAAGGAGGTTGGTGAAGGGACTGGAAGGAAAGTTTTGCAAGGAGAGGCTAAGGGAGCTGTGGTTCTTTAGTCTGGTGAACAGGAGACTCGGGGAGGACCTTATCACTCTCTATAACTACCTGAAGGGAAGATGTAGTCAGGTGGGGGGTTGGGCTCTTCCCCCAAGCATCTAGTGTTAGGTTAAGAGGGATTGGCCTGAAGTTGCACCAGGGGAGAGTTAGGTTGGATGTTTGGAAGCCCTTCCTCATGGAAAGGGTGATCAAACATTGGAACGGACTGACCAGGGAGGTGGTGGAGTCCCCATCCCTGGAAACATTTAAGAATAGACTGGATGTGCCTCTAGGCAGAAGAGGCTGTACCCTTTCTCACTCCAACCTTCTTTCAGGTTGTAGACAGCAGAAAGGTCCCCCCTCAGCCTCCTCTCTAGGCTAAACAACACCAGTTCCTTTTCTGTCTCCTGCTTTCACCAAGCAATACCATATATATTGCAGCAGCTTTCATCCCAGTCATTATTGACTCATTATTTCCATTTCTTAAAAATGAGTGAAGCTATTTTATTGAAAGGGTAGTTTTCTCTAAACTGAAAACTCCACTTGGGTCAGCTGCACAAATCCTGTTGGAAGGCAGCTCCTGCAACAAATATTGAAGCTCTGATCTAAAGCATCTGGTAGCTTTTTGTAATGGGGAAAATATGAATTTATTTCCAGCTTTGTAGGGATATGAGATATTAATGAGACCAGTGAAGATGAGAAAGGTGACATTTAAGAGATAGAAGCATAAGGTTTGGACTCAGATAAGTTGCTTAGCTCTTTCTGATTCTGGTTTTAACTTGCAGTGTAAATGTGAATCAGCCTTTTAACCTTCCTATAACCGTATTTTCACATTGAAGAAATGTGAGTAATAGCTCCAAAGTTTTAAGAAGCTCTTTGAAATCCTTCACTTGTAAGGCATCAGAGTAATTATGTTTGTTGTTTGGCTGTATTTTTCCACAGTGATCCATAAAGAAGCAGTGGGTAACAAAAAGCAGTTTATTCTCATAAATATATAGCTCATAACTATCTAGAGCCAAATAATAAAAGAAAGATCAAGATTTATTGAGTACCATATGAAAAATGGAACATGGTGCTGTTTTATACTTGGTGCATTTAGTTTAAAAGAAATGTGATGGTGTAATCTGTATGCCTTATATTTTCTATTCATTTTAGACTGCAGGATATAAAAGACTTACATTTATCTTTCTGCTGTTTTCAGACTTCATTTTCCCAATTTTAGATGTGAAGAACCAGGAAACATTGAAGCTATTTCCTAGAACCATTTTGCTTATCTGCTTTTATAAAGCTCCTATCACAATTCACAGGTTTTGTCTATTAGGGAAATGTCATTGAATTCTGTGAGCTTGAAAAGGCATTTGTACTTAAGAAGAAAAAGAAATATCATATAATAACAAATTCTACAACAAAACACAAAATAGAAATGGTAGAGGTACATTACATATTCCTTTCAGTGATGTGCCATAGAGTTATGGCTTAACCTGAGGATGAGGTGAAGTTCAACCTTTTGAAGATAACTTATTTTCTGTTATTTTTTCAAAATAATATCTTGAAGAAGTACCCAGCAGGTTCACTAAAGGTTGACTTGAAGCCTAGGTATCTATAAAATTTCTTTTGCATTGTAGTCAGTGAACCAGGACAGGACTACGAAAAACAAGACCCAGATTTGTACACAAAGTGTGTACAGCTTCAGTGACTGTGGAGACTCTGAACCACTGTCATCCCATTAATTGTTAACTGGGTAAATGTATTTCAGGCTTTTTCAGAAAGTAAAAAATGAACATGCTTATAACGTCCTCTTGGAGCTGTCCTAAGTATAAACATTCATTGGTAGTGTGTAGAGATTTACAGTGGGATCCTTCAGGATAGTTCAAGCCATGACTGAAGGACTATCTGGTTTCTTTAGTGGCAGTGGACTTCAAGATGACTCTGAAAGTCCCTTGGCTGAGAGAAATATTTGTGTTATAGAGACCATATTGTTGCATATAGCCAATCTGTTCCCAGTACCATCACTGCAAGCTTCTCACTGGTTTGGACAGACATATGACTGTGGGTTTTCAGTTGAGCTCATGCACTATATAGAGAAACAAATATTTTTGTGGTTTCTCTTTACTTCTGCAAAACATACAAGGACATTTGATTGTTAATTGCATGAACTAAAATTGAAAATTGAGAAAAAGACAATCTTTAAGAGTTTGTCTTGTTTTTCCCTCATGCCAGATGCAAATCTGCATTATCATGCTTTCCCTCTGCTTTATTTTATTTTCGTATAGCAGATATTGTTCTAGTAGGAGGTAAAATGCAACTGTATATTTTTTTTCTAATGGTATTACCATTAATTTCCTAACTGTGTAATGAATTCGGTCCAGTGAACTTACCACCATGATGGTTCTTGCTCCTTCCTGTTAGGAACAGGCTGCCCACAGTGCCCACCACTGGGGCACTGGTGGGAAGTGCACCCACCAACATTTAGAGGTGCTCAAGAAACATGTAGATATGGCACTTGGATACATGCTTTAGTGTGCGTGGTGGTGTTGGGTTGATGGTTGAACTAGATGACCTTGGAGATCTCCTCCAACCTAAATGATTCTATGATCCTATGAAATGTACTTGTTTTTTAACTCAACAGTTGGAAAAGCATTTTGATTGAAAATGGAACGTATGATGTACTGAAAAATAAGAACAGTATGACAAAAGACAAATTTAAAAAACTTTAAACTGCATCTTTGCATGAAGGCTGACTAATGCTCAGGGTATATTAGTGAAATTATTTCCATGGGCAAGTAGCAGAACTTATTTGTGGAATACTTCTGTTTTCAGCCCAGCTGGCTTGCCTTAATTTACAACACAACATCTCTCATTCAAAAAAAAAAAAGGGGGTTCTAATGGACTGAAGCATGATTCTGGATGGTAGTGTTAGGTTAATGATTGGACTCAATGATCTTGAAAGCCTCTTCCAACATAAATGTTTCTATGATTCTTTTCCCTTCAATATATAATAATTTTTATTTTGGTTGTCTGACATTTTTTTGAGTATTACATTCCTCTATGATCCCGTTAGATAGTGCTGGATGTGCAGTGGTCTGATTTCTACTGACTGCTGGCAAAGTGGAAGAAAACTTTCCAAACTAAACCTGTGAAAAAATATGACATTCTGGTAGTTTATTCTTTGAGTGAATATTTAGTTTAATTATTTATGGCAAGCATGGAATAAATTTGCCTTCTTATTAAAAGGAAACCTAATTCTAAGGTGAAATTGAAACAAATGAATTGATGGGGGGGGTTGATCTTTTCAAAGGGAACAGGGAAATGCATGCTGACTTCAGTAGGCACTAGGTCAGGCACTTTAAATATTTGTGACATGGAATTCTAATATTGATTTTTTTGCCATCCTTAATATGCTTCTGAGGATTTTTAAAGTTATTTTTAATGTCTAAGAAATATTTTAAACTACTTCCCACAATTTCCCTTTTCAATTTTCTTTAATTCGTAATTATTTCATTGGTATATTAAAGGAACTAGACAGGCATTAGACTTCCATTGTGGGTTCCAAAACCCCAAAAGATATTTTTTTTGCCCAGGAGACTTGCAGTCCAAGTAAGACTAAAAGCACATGACAGTGATTTCTGAAGTTTCTGTGGTTTTGGTCTGTAACCCCACATGAATCAAACTTTTAATTACTACTAGCATTAATCTAACTGCATTTTGGGACCAAATGAGTTTCACATTATCTGTACAACATGTAAATGATCTCTCTGAACATTTCTTGACTGGATTACCTGGAGAAGCAATGACTAAATATTCCACAAATCATTTTCATGTTAAATTGTTTTCTGATCTTTCCTTAGACACTAAAACACTGGATGAGAACTAATGTCTTAATTTTAATTACTGTCTGCCCTGGATGTCAAAGTTCCCTGAGGGCCTTTAAATGTTTTTGTCAGTCTTGATGGTTGCTCACCAGCTGTTACAGAAAGATTTAGTTATGAATCATGTGCTTCCAAGTGAGTAGATGTTAGAATCATAGAATGTATTTGGTTGGAAGGGACCTCTAAAGGTCATCTAGTCCAAACCCCTACAACAAGCATGAACATCTCTAACTAGAAGAGATTGCTTAGAGCCTCATCAAGTCTGACCTTGAGGGCTTAACCACCTCTCTAGGCAACCTGTTGAATCCATCACCCCTCACATAAAAAACTTTTTTCTAATGTCCAGCCTAAATCTACTGTTTCCCAGCTTAAAACCATTGCCCTTTGTCCTATTGTTCCATGCCCTGGTGAACAGTTTTTCCCCAGCATTTTTATAGGCCCTTTCAGGTATTGGACGGTCACTGTAAACCCCCCCTGGAGTCTTCTCCTCTTCAGGCTGAACAAGCCCAACTCTCTCAGCCTGCTCCAACTCTTTGATCATCTTCCATGCTGACGCCTGTTGCTTTTCCTCATAGTCTTAAGCTTCAGGGGACAGTGACTCATGGTATGAAGTCCACATTTATCAAAACTTGCAGGCTAAATTTTAAAAGCACGCAACACTATGAGACTGAGTGAAATCCAAAAGCATCACAAAAACAATAACAAAAGTGATTACAGGAACTTACTTCATCTAATGCTTTAGCTTCTGCTACAGAGAGGTGCCCTATTTTTTTTCTCATCACATGAATCTCTCAGAATAGCTAATCAGGAGATGCAAGAAGGAAGTACATGCCGCCTAGTTTCAAATGTTTACTGCTCTAATATCCTAATTCCAGGGATACTGAGAATTCTACTTTCTGTGCAACATTTTTCCTAACTCAAATCAGAAAGCAATGCAAAGTAGCCTTCACTATTTTCTCTTCTCCCACTCTCAGGCACCAGCACAGAGTAGGCAAAACAGAGATTTGAAAGCAGGAATTGTCTGGCTACTAATAGAGCAGGCAGGTGGTAACCCCACTTCTAGTTCCTAATGTGTGCGGGTGGTGGAGAAAGGCTGTAATCATCCAAGTCAGAATAAAGTGCCTTTACACAACCAGTCTCTCAGTGATGCAAAACAATGGTTGCCCGGCAATGTTTTGAAGCTTCTGATGGTCTAATTTGCTAAGCATTTTTCACACAGTAGCATTCTTCGATAATTACTGTAGCTGGTGCCATAGAAAGGAATCTTTAAATGGTACATATTAGATGGTTTTGCTGATGAGATGGTTTTGCTAGCAATATTCTCATTGTCTTGTGATGATTCCAAGTGATTGTTTCAGACAATGAACATGATCTGGAAGCCTGGGAGTTATTGGATCAGCATTCTGATTTTGGCAACAGAACATATTGCATGACATTATGTGAATGGCAAAATTCCACTGTGTTCTCCTATCACTAGCTGTTCAGTGGAAAAATAACAAGAAATGATGCTTACCTCAGGTGGATGCCATTAGGTTGTGTTATTCTAAAGGACGATAAGAATTCCTGCAGTCAGGCTGTGAGCATATGCAGATGGTTATCTGGACAATTTATTAGTTGTCCTACAGAAGAGATTGACAGTCTTGCTTTAGTAGATAATTGTCACCTGAGATACTGTTGCTTTGAATTTTCTCACCCACCAAATGCTGCTATGGCTGGCACATACACTTTTTTAATAAACTTCATTTTTCACATTTTCTCATGGGTCATGTGCTTCTATCTCATTTTTCTTTCCATTTTGTCATCTAGATCTCACCTCCTCATCTCTTATTGCTTTTCTCATTCCTTTATTTTTCTCCTCAGTTTTTCTTTCCCTGTACATTTTCTTTCTTTATCCCTTCACAGTACTTTATCTTCTCTGCATTTCTTGTCTTTTGCCTTCCCTCTTTCTACCACTACTTTTTCTTCCCTTCTTCCCTTCAACTCTAGCATGTTAATAAAACATTTGACCATTTAAATATTTTCTGTGTCTGCTCTTCAGGCTTCTGAATTATTGCTATAGTTCTACCAAAACTTAATTATCACATCAAAGAGGAGCTCTCCTCATTTAGACAGGCTTTCAGCCTTTCCAGATTTTTTTAACATGTTTGATCTAATTAGAAGTTCCACTTAAGACAATACTTCTACAAAAGCAGGAGGAAATTGTACAAGTAGTTGCCAGGATATTGAACATGTCTTACATGGTCTTTAAGAAATATTAAAATGTCAGAAAATCCATTAAAAACATGTTAACATGTCCTTTATAAAAAACAAGGGAGTTTTAGATGTTGAAAGTAGTGATGGTTAGATATAGTAACATCCCACTTTTATGATAGTGACGCATACTTTTTCAGGTAAATATCATCATTTTGATGTATAATCATGAGGCAAGTCCTGTAATCACTACACTTGATGACCATAAACATTATTTTTTAGCGATCGATTTGCAACAAAACACATTTTTCCATCACATACTTTTTACGGCTTCCTTGTTCCTAATCAGGTAAATTTGCTTCCTGCAGAGTCCACATAAAACCTGTCTATAATAAACTGGTGAGTGCTATGATTTTTCTTCTGTAAGTATAAGTCGTTACCTTCTCCGGCTATTAAGTGTTTGTGTGCAAGCTTATGCCATAACCACTTGTTATTTTAAATCTGGATTTAAGCAGTGTGACCAGTACATAATCAGAACTTCAGGTCCCTTCCACTCTGCTTCTGAGATAGTGAATTAAATCTTTCTTAGAATGAAGATTGCCAGTGAAGTGAAACATTTTAACACTCGCTCCTATTAGTCAGTAGAACAATTCACTTAGGAAAGTGGCAAATTCAAAACTGCTTGTGAATTGTACTCAAGGTTACACATCCTTCTGGAGTGCCCAGAGATGCTCATCCTGACAGTTATAGCTTGTTTAGCACAAAGAAAAATGTTGTCTTCTGCAGACAGGGTCGTCTTCTGCAGACAGGAAGATCTCTGGTGTGTGTCATGTAAGAGACAAGCATGTTAGGGTCTTTTTGACCTTAAAAACTACAGGCACTAACTTCTGACTTTGTTCTGCTGACTTGGATGGAGTCAAATGAACAGAGAATTTATTATTGCATGCATTTTCCTTAATCCCTAGGAACATGCGGATGCCTCAAAGGTATGTCTTAAAACTTCACAGCACGTCTTTAGTGTATAAATAAGTCAGGCTGCAGTGAGAATGAAGTAATGTAGTGGCTCCCTTCTGCTGCAGCTGAGCTCCACAGGGTAGGAAAGATCCTGACTTGCATAGCTAGTCTCTGATATAGTGATTTATAAAGCTGATGTTTTTCAGCCCTGTTTTAGTCTCTGCCTAGGATTCATTTGACTCTTCTATGAGAAAAAAGGTAAAAAGAATTTAGTTTTTATCCTTTAACGTACAGATCTATATCTGAAGTAGCTGGGAACCAATGGTTGAACGTGGCAGAAAATTAGAACCAAATGAATACTGTTGTAACTCTGCAAACACTCACTTTGCATAGACTACATTAGAGTATGCTGTCCATCACACTTTCTACATGTACAGTAATGTTAAATAATACCTTCAGAAGGTCACGTTCAGAAGAAAGGCAGCTTGTTCTGCATCTGTGTTCAGAGCTAATTTAGCTGCATAGCAAATAATCACTTTGAATAGAGGGAGATTATAAAGTTACAAAGCATGTTATTTTCACTGGTCACAGTAGGATCCCCGAATCTTCCAATGTGCTAGATCAATAAATCAGAGATTGAATGAGCCTCTTGAATATGTTTCTTGGCTTTGGTTCATTTTCTCAAGAAGTCCTTAGGCATCTGTTTACTGCCTCCAACTCAAGGGGGAGCAGACCACTAACATGAAACAGAGCACTCTCATGCTGAATAGCCTAAAGCCAAACTGCTCTGGATTATGTATGGTGTTCTCCAGTCAGAATACTGATTTTTTTAATGTTACAATCTTACAGAAAAAGGCCTTCATTTGACTGGTGCCTGCAGGTTTAACAATATTTTAAGGGTGAAACTGTTCATTTCAAGATGACATTCAAAGTCTTGGGGAATTTACCATACAAATTTTGCTTTTTTCAATGTTTCCTAGCTATTTTCATATGTGATGACTGATGTGATGTATTTTCTGACTAAGGAAACAACTCCAGCAATGGCTGCTTCGTGGTGGCCTCAGGTTTTGTCTGTGACCACTTAGCTTGCTCTTTCAGGGTGAGAAGCAGTTAAGTTCCACTAAAGCAACCACTATTGACTAGTGGCTGTAGCCATATGTCTTGAAAGGTTTTAGGCTTCTTTTGACATATAAATTACCAGCATTTCCTCTGTCCCTTAGAATAAACGAGTAATACGTGAATAACATATTCCCTCATGAATAGCAACTTTATAAGCATCCCACATGGAAGCAGGAACAAAATGACTCGCCCAACAAACCAAAACACAGACAGCAGAAATCCCATAAATTCTTTAAAGCACCCTTCTCTTTTACTATATAAGGCGTATATGAGTAAAGACAGTCCCTTTGCTGGATAGTACAGGGGCATGTTTTCTAAGAACTACAGAGCACAACTAAGTGTCTTTCATTAAATACCATTAAAATAAATAGATTGTTTTGGTATAATTTTGTGCAAGAGCTGATTAGCTGTGGGAAGCAACTTATGCAAGAAATGATTCTGCATATTATGGGAGCCATTAAAGCAAATGGTGCTACTTTTCCATTAATTTAAATGGGAAATTAGGATTGTGATAAAGCATTAAGAGATTTTTGCTTGCAGCAAACATACAGGGACACTTCTTTTAGAAACTAAGCATGTTTTACTGCTCCATGCAAAATACCATTTGGAAGATTAATATTCATATAGTGAGTACCCTCATTTTCCATTGCCTCAACATCAACTGGAGGTGCTCCGCATCCTTCAGTGAAGCATTAAGTAGCTGCAAAAATGAGAGCTTGTGCTTCAGAGATATGTTTGGGACTACGGGAGATGGAGGAAGTAATTGCTAAGTCACTCTCTGTCATCTTTTCTAAGTCGTGGGGATCAGCAGAGGTGCCTAGGGACTGGAGATTAGCAAATGTCACTCCATTCTTCAAAAACAGTAAGAAGGAGGACCCAGGTAACTATAGACTGGTCAGCCTCACCTCCATCCCAGGAAAGGTGATGGAACAATTTGTCCTGGATGCTGTCTTTAGGTACATCAGGGACAAGAGGGTCATTAGGGACAGTCAGCATGGCTACACCAAGGGGAATTCATGCTTGACCAGCCTGAGAGCCTATTATGAGGACATAACCGGGAAGACAGATGATGACAGAGCAGTGGATGTGGTCTATCTTGACTTCAAGAAGGCATTTGACACAGTCCCACATAGTATCCTCACAGCCAAACTGAGGCAGTGTGGACTGGATGACTGAGTAGTGGGTGGATTGTGAACTGGCTGCAGGATAGAAGCCAGAGAGTAGTGGTTAATGGGACAGAGTCTATTTGGAGGCCTGTATCTAGTGGAGTCTCCCAAGGATCAGTACTGGGACCAGACCTCTTCAATCTATTCATTGATGACTTGGATGAGGGAATAGGGTGCATTATCAGCAAGTTTGCTGATGACACAAAGCTGGTGGTGTCGCCTACACCCCAGCAGACTGTGCTGCCATTCAGTGAGACCTGGACAGGCTAGAGAGCTGGGCAGAGAGAAACAGAATGAGGGACAACAAG
>VZRI01009651.1:58214-103580 GCA_013397515.1 Upupa epops
TGTGACTTGGTCTAGGTGACCCTGCTGTGGCAGGGGGATTGGACTAGATGATCTTTCAAGGTCCCTTCCAATCCCTAATGATTCTATGATAAGTGTTTTCAGAGATGAGTCAAGCTACTTGAGGATGTTTCCAGGAATGAGCAATTTTTGATACTGTGATAATCCTGGCTGCAAAAGCACTTTGTTCACTCTTTGGATTTTAACAAGTGCCAACTGAGCAAATTGGTTTGTCATCTTCCCAGAAGAGTTCACATTGAAAGTTACTGTCTTAAAATATAGCCTGTTTTGCAGGGTGTTAAACTTATGATCCAGTATGAAAATAAATAGATCTTTCAGTGCCGTCTGGATGGATTCTGGGAACAGACAGTGGATATAACACCACTACAGAGATCTTATGTATACAGAACAGAATTTGTCATTGCTGCCAATTAATTCCTGAGGTTTTACATGGTAAATATGAACAAAAGCAGTAGTATTTAAGTAATTAATGCAGTTGAATGGATTTTACAACAGCATTTCTACATCCTTATTATGTGTAGTAAAGTACACTAGAAGTGTGCTGTGCTAGAATTGTTTGCAATCATCTGAGAAAGATTTCATTCCTTTCATACAGGATTTTTTTCCTTGTGTATGAACAGGAAAACAGATTGCTCAGAAAGCAAGTGGACTGTGCCTCCATGGAAGTATTCAAAACTCAAATAGAAAAACCCAAATAGATTAGGCCCTGTGCAACGTGCTCCCACTCTGAAGCTTTAAGTAGTAGGTCCAGTGGTTGCTTCCAACATAAATATTTATCATGGATTGGGACTGGGCCAGCCACTAGATGAATGACAGAGCCTTTCTATCAGCTTCTCTGCATTCCTAAAGGTGAAGAGAAAGGGAGTAAGAGAGAGCAACTTATGGATTGGAAAACTAAAATTGCCTTAATTGAAATTATAGCAATAAAATTATATATATACAAATATGTGCAAAAAGTGTAAGCAAGAGCCTTTCTCTTCCCCAGCATTTGGTAGTAACTGTTAACACCGTGTGCTGTCACTTGTGGAAGCAGACACTGTCTGCAGAAATATGCTGTTATCTTCAGCTCAGTCTCTTCTAACGCACTTTCTGAAAAGTAAAATATCTGAACAGAATTTGTTCTGTTCTAATTCCAGCCAGGAAAATATTGTATGATACTACTTTGTACTCTGAGTTATAGATAATTATAGTCTTCTGCTAGAAACTAAAGACCATATGAAAAGATGCAATATATTGTGTTGCACAGATGTAGGAAAAAAAGAAGAATCATGGTTAGAACTCATTTTTCTATTTTTCAGTGTTGCTGTCATACTCCTTGGCTCCTCTCACAAACTCGGTTCCATGTAGGTTGCACTAACTTTTACAGAATGAAAGTCATAAGGTGTAGAAGATAGAACAGGCGAGCCTAAAGAATTTCCCTTTTTCTTATTTGTGGTTTAAACATGTCAGTAGTCTGTTTTGCCATGGTCAGTCTTGTAAGGGATTTTTTTTCAATGAGTCTTACTGGTCACATGAATCTTCAGCAAAATAAAATCAGGTTGACAGAAATGTTGTCCTGAGATGAGGTAGGTGTCATGGTATAAGTCGGCACATAGCTGAACATCACATAGCAGCTTGCTCATCTTGCTTTGTGGAATAGAAACCCAATGGTTTAATGCCAGCTATATTTTCCTTGAGTGTTGCAAGTTGAGAAAAACTCTACAGTTATTCTTTCTAGTGTTTGTCCTAGTGGAGCTGAGCTGGGAACAGCCCTTTTCTCAAGTGGGTCTACAAGGAAAACGGATGATGAATGTTGAAGCTTATACCCATTCTTCATCACTAATGGGAGACTCTAGAGCTCCCTTATGTGTTGCCCTACCTCCAGTACATGTACAGATGTGAAGGATGATGTTATAGCTCCTCAAGGTCACTGGAAGGCATGGGCTTTCTAGTTAAGTCTGACAGTGGTGCAACTCATGTCTGCTTTACACCAGAGGAAAATCTGTATTCTCTCTGAGTTAGCATATAGTTAAAATTGCAAGTATGAGACTTTTTAGTGCTGCCTTTTTGCTGTTTCTCAAAATATTTCTCTTAATCGTTTGCTGCATGCCGATAGTGTCTATATTTAGTACCATTTATTCCACATGGAATGGAACTTATGGCTCCCACAGCTCTCAAACAGTCAGTTAAAGTTTGCCAAAATGCTGGCAAATGCATTAGTTAGACTGGAATCAAAGTTGTCTGCAAACACCATTTTGCTATTATTTGTCACAGCCATTTTTATGCTTTGATGCATTAGGGAAAAACTAACTAGGGAAAAAAGCAAAACTGCAAAGCATAATGAAAAACTCTTAAAAAATGCATTTTAATCTCCAGTAAGTTTCTCTATTGTTCATCAAAACAAAACTAAAGGAGTTTACAGGAAATGCCTCTTGCTGAGGCTTAGCTATTGAAATCAATGGGACTGTAATACTATTCAGCTGCTTGAAAATGGAATTAATCGTATCATACTCTTAGGGTGTAAAGAAATGTATCAGGCAGAATGTGTCTTCCAAAAGTTTCACCTGTAATGAATGTGGCATTCATTATTTTTCCTGGACAAGTTTATTTTAGAAAAGGAAAATTTATACAAATGGGTTATTGAAAGTCATCTGTGAATTTTGAAAGGATAAGAAAAATGTCTTGGTCATTGCCTGGTGAAATGGATATCTTTACTATTACAGAGAGATTGTGTTACTACACTGGCTGATCTCTTTCCTGTCCCTTGCTACAATTTGCTGAGTCACTGAAGACCTGTCTTGTGGCTTTCTAACCTTCCTCATCTTGGCCACAGAGTGTGGCTTTCTTCTTCAGAAGTGCACCAATGGAAGACCTGTCAGATATCAACCGGCACAACACAACTTTCACTTTCCCACACCTGCCTTTTATACAGGCAGGTAAGGAAGGCAGGGGATGAGAGTTATATCTGTTACCTCTACTTGGGCTTTAGTAGGTGGAGAAGGAGAAGGAGAATATTTCATAGGCTGGAAGACAGTGATCAGCTGTCTGAATGCTGGGAATAGATGGGAATTAGACCCATTCCTAAGCTGCCTGCTCTGTGGAGACTATACAAGATAAAGCTGCAAAAATGATGGGGGGAAGAGGAGTGAAATATGAGAAGTGAGGAAATGGAGGTGGTCTTGGTAATTTTGCCTGAGAAAAAGGAACCACAGCGCTTCTGAGCTACAGAAGCCTGGAAAACAAGCTAGCGTAGATTTTACAGTCGTCACTGACAAAGAGCACTGCATAAACAGGCTTTCAATTTACTAGGTGAACTTGTCTCTATTTGCCTTCCAGCACCAATAAACCTTTTCTTTGCAAGATTCCCTTTGCTGTAATGCTGTTGTCTATACAGATACTTGGTGATCCAGATACTTTATAATCACTTTTTTCTTTCATCTATGTAGTGCTTGATTTTTTCACTGAATTCTCATCCATTTTCATTTTCTCAAACTTTTGTAGGTAGTCAGCTTCTCTCTTGCACTGCACAGTTGAGTTGCAGGAGCAGTTGTGTCAATGTCAAATGCAGCTGAGAGCTCCCACCAGCTACAAATATTTTTGGACATAATGCTGGAGTTCCATGCCCACTGGAACTTTTGCCTCCTTAGGTCTCATGACCTGTCATCACCTGCAGCAGCTATCACCTGTTAGCTGGGCACAGGTATTCAGGTTGCTATTTTTTTTCTGCAATGTACAACCCACCAGCTCAGTCTGCTGGTATCACATCCCTGGCAGTTTGCACAGTGTTTCTCTATATTAGACAAGCAGGAATGAGTGCTTACGTCTGAACTTACCTCTGAATAAGGATAGCAGGTAGTCACCATAGGCTCAGCACAAGATTCTTAAACAAACTACTCTTTACTTATATGTTGGGGGCAGTATAGTGATCAAAACAAATATTTCTACTGATTAGCTTCATTTGCTGGCTATCTGCTGGCTGCTCAATACTGAAAGAAAAAAAAAGAGAAGCCAAGTTGCATTTGAAAGGAGTGCCACAACTCATAGCTACAGGAGAAGTAGTGGCTATTATATGTCTTGTGCTTAGTCAATATTTGACTCAGACTTACATTCCTTCATTGTCCTGATTTGAATCCTCGACCCATGATACTTCATGGAACAAGGTCTGAATGAAACATCTATGAAGTGAATGCAAAAGCATTTGGATAAGTTTCTTCACAAAGTCATTATCAGTTTTTCACTGACAAAGGAGGAGTTACTGGCACTGTTCTGCAGAAGGTCTGTCCAGCAACTGACACTCCAATCCATGAGACAATTGCATGGAGTCCACATTTTTCATTTTGTAGATGACATTGGGCTTGGAAGGAGGGGAAGGCTACCAATAAACTGGCTTTTGCTTCAGAGTGGTCCTAACAAATGTATGAAAACCATCTGACCTTTCCCATCTCCACTGATTCAGTTCAAAAAAGTCAGGCACATCTGACTGTGAACAAAAGTGGGATGACTGACTTGGCAACAGCTCTGCAGAAAGCAATCTGAGAATCACAGGGGATGAGAAGAATGCAGAATCACAGAATTTTGCAAAGAGCATTAATCAGCATTGTGTAGGAAAAGCAAACATTGTATGGAGACATATAAATAGGAGTCTTAAACATAGCCAGCTAAAATACTCCCCTGCTCCACTTACCACTTTAGAGTATTTAGTTGGCTTAAAGAAGTTCCTGACTGTGTAAATGCAAAAAAAGATTCAAGAATGTATTTATTTATTTTTTAATCAAGACAGAAGAAAACTGCCCAGGGAGGTTGCGGAGTCTCCTTCTCTGGAGACATTCAAGACCCGCCTGGATCTGTTTGTGTGCGACTTGGTCTGGGTGTCCTGCTGTGGCAGGGGGATTGGACTAGATGATCTTTGGAGGTCCCTCCAATCCCTAATGATTCGATGATTCTGTGATAATACCAAACTAAAGGAATTAAGCAGAATAAAGGTAGTTTGATGTATTAGCTTTTGATACGCTTCCTGATGTTAAGGATAGTGAGTACTGGTAGGTACCAGGGAGATTGTGACATCTCTGCAGCTGTATGCTTTTAGAAACAGGTTGGACAAATGGATAGACAAGAATTTAACAGCTCTCTAAATGCCACGTGCATTTCAAAGTGTGCAGAAAACAGCAACTCTTCCAAAACCTGTTTGTTTGTTGTTTTATAAAATGCAGATTCACTTTTGTGCAGGGACAGCAAGAAAATCACAGTCTGTCTTTATCCAATCTGAAGGAAAAGCTACTTAACTTGACAGCTGGTCTTAACCATTTTCTCCTTGATGATTCAAAGAAAATGGAATCCACCTAAAGCTGTTGATTATTCTTCAAATACAGATGGAGAGCAATACCTTGAAAATCTACACCTTACAAGTTTAAAAATGAATCCACTGAGAGCACTCTTTTACAAGGTTTTCAAACATCTTTTTTTAAGGGATATAATATCTATTTTTTATACAGGATGACTTTATCTCTACAGTCCATGAAATGTAAGAGAAGAGCTTTATAGAGTCTCATAAAGGTGATATGTACTACACAGACAAGAGTCTAGACTTTGGAGAGTTACCATGGATCCAAGGTAAAACAGTATCTGCTTTTTCATACAATCCAAATAATTATTGGAGGCAAGAGGCTATAAACAGTACAGATAACATGTCTTCTAAAATTAGTTGAATATTTAAAGAATAGCAATAGCCACAGATCACATGGCATATTTCTAAACAGTACCAGACTATTTTATAATGTTCATAAAGTTCAAATGCTTTTCACCACGTTTGGGGCTACTTAATAATGGTATCATCTTTTTGGGACTAGGTCCAGTGCACACAATTTTGTTATTGTTGTTATCAGTAGTATAAGTTTGTAAAGCTAACCAAACAAAAAGTTCAATAGTTCCTCAAAGCCTTAGAGTCACATCAGTTTTTCATATCTTTATGTGGATGCAAAACCAAGCTTTTTATCATGACTAAGCTAAAACTTGCCTTGACCTTGAAATACTACAAGAAATATGGTGAGATGTAATGCGTGCTTCTGTGTGCTTTTAAAAAAAGGATGTTAATAAAAATTTTATTGACATTCATATATATTCATTCAGCATGCTGTAAAATATCTGATTACATCTAATTCAAGGAGATCACAACAATTAAAACACCCTAGTTTCCCTTTGTTTGAAACTGGCACATTTTCATTGAAATGAATGCAGTAGAAATGTACAATTTGCAGGAACTAATTTATGTGCTCTCTTTTATTTCTTGCCAAATCATAGGAGGCTTTTAAAAGTAATTTTCTCTGCAGAAAATAGGAAATAAAATATAGCATTTTTATTGCATCTGGAGAATATAGTTTCCCCGACTGTGCTATTCAGTGGTAGTTACATGACTCTCCTAGACACGCTGACATAAAAAAACCAAAACAATGTTTGACAAACAATGAAAAGAGAAATTTCAGAAGTATATTCCTCAGGATGTCTATGCTGAAGGTGGCACTATAAAGAACACAAAATTTCTTTAGAGCCTTCAGTTCTAATATCACGTAAGTAAAACATTAGCAAAGGAAAGAAGCAAGTCAAATATATTCCTAGAAGGTAAAGTGCCTTGTGCATGCAAATGAGATCATATCTAAGCCCAACTCTTCCCATTGGGTGAAATAATGCTTTGGAGTTCTTTCACAATATAAAGTATGAAGAAGCATGTGTAGCATTCAGATGCCCTCTGAGCAGAGGAAATCTTATTTTCTTTTGAAAATACGGACTTTAATCAGCAGTGATTAATCCCCAGAGACAAATTAAATTGATATGCACATTCCAATAACTAAAATGGTTGCAATTCTTGTTCAGCAGAAGGAGTCCAGAAATGTCTTTAAGGAAGCTGCTGCTGGACATACCACTCTGGAAGATGCATCCATTCCTCAGTGTTTCTCTGGGCTGGAGAAGAATCTCCTGTGCCACTACACATTGTAGACCACCTGTACAGGAGAGCTGAGATCAAGTTTTGGTTCTAGTTCATCCCAAATGACACTGGAGATGAAAACGTAGTTTGAAACAGACTTCACCTAAGAGGTGATTTACACCCTACAAACATAGGATAAGGCAAAGCACAAATGGTTTAGATAAACATCACCATCTTCCCATGCTTCAGCTCCTGTAGCTAAAAAACAGTAAGATGCACTTAACCTTATCTCCTGCTACTCTTGCAGTAATTAGTTGGAGAGTTTATATTAGAGATGAAGAACCTGGCATGAAGTGTGTTCCTGGGCCAAGACTCAGGACAAAGAGTGTGCATCATTTAGTTCCTTCCTTTGAAAAGTATACAAGTGAGAATGAAAGATTCTATAAGCTGTGTTATGTAGGTGAAGGGATGCATTTCATTCAGTCAGAATTCAGAAAGAAGATGCACCAGTTAAAAAATAATCAAAAACCTGATGACTGGTTGATGAAAAGGGGTAGTAAAGAATAGAAAAAATGTTATCTTTTCCACTGAGTCTACGACACTTTGAATAAAGAAGAAAAATAAATTTATAAGAGGCTAGATAAAGATTAATGAGTATTATAAACAAGTTACGTGGCTGTAGAAAAAACAGTATATTGCATTTTGAAAGACAGTAAGCAGTGTTTTCAAAGCAACCATTCAGGCTGCATGGTAATAAATGTAATCTACTTAAAGCCATTTGTAATTTGATTTTTAATATAAAATATGACCTAAAAAGAAGATTAACAGCATTATCTATGACTGCATCTGGTGCAAACAACACAGTAGATCTGAGGAAACTTTCATATGTATGAAAAGCAAAGCTGGATGGGAAATATTTTAAAAGAGTTTTTACTTTGCTTCAGCCTGAGCCTTGAACCTTCTACCTTAATTAGAAAGAAACCAAGCAGACAGAAGAATTTTTAGTATTGCAATAGGGAAGAGCTTTCAACTAGTATCAGAGAGAATACATTAATGTGAAGGTCAGTGTCTCTGCAATGCAAGGTACAAAAATCACATCTGCCATAGTATTCTGCACTGGTGAACAAAGCGTAAACTTGTCAAATATTCATTTATGGCAGTAGAATTACAAAAAGTATTTTTGCAGCACTGCAGGAAACCATGAGTGAACCTTCTCTGCTAGGTGGGAGGCTTCATTGTTTGTAATAAACTTTCAGTGACAGATTTAATATTTAGTTTCTGACTGGCTGTAAGTGTTTTTTCAAGGTGGTGGTGGTGTGTGTTTACACTGTGAAGGTGTATATGATAATTCAAAGAGTGTGACTTCCATCTTGTTATATCCATTGCATAAGGCACACTGGTACTTATGCTATGTACTCTTGTGCCTGCTAGTACCAGATAACACAGCTGTTAAAAAAGTCACATTTGTTATCTTTCTATGGAACATTCTTTTATTGTAAGGGCATGCTTATGCTTGCTTAGCAGTGTTGTATACCTGAAGAAAGTCTGAAATGGCTGGGCTCCTGTCAAGAGACAAAATATGTGGGGGTTGAAAACTCATAGTCTTACAGTTCACACAGTATTTGTGCTTTTGTGGTCAGTCACTTGGAAAGCTGAAATACTGTTTCCTCCTTGATTCCAGTCTCCATTTGTAGTCATTTATATCTTTGGAGTGCTATGTCTGCTGCCAAGCATTTTTTTCAGCCATCCTGTGGCTGGTTGTAGTTACAAGATGCAGTCAGCTATCAAATACAACAAGTCAAATCAGTGTTTTAAGACAACAAGAGACATGGATTTTGATTCCTTTTCTTGTATGTTTGTACCTTATCTTTTTGGCAAAGGCACTGCATGTGTGAGTTAGCACTATTGGGCTGCAGAGTAAGCCTCATTTTTTTAATTCATTTTCTTGTTTATGATGAGAAAGAACTCATTCCAGCATAGTTGGGCAAAAGCAGTGCTTTCCTTGCAGCTAGAAAGCAGATCTTTTAATCTTCAGGCAGAATCATGCACATCCAACAATCTCAGTCTTCATTTCCCACAGCCAGAGAAGTGAGCCAAGCCAGAAGGCTGTTATGACTTAGGCTTCTCTGGCTATTTTATTTTTTTGACATGGAATTCCCACCTGTATCAAAGTTGGTATGCACAGTTCCATTAAAAACCTGTGCTTTTGATAAAGCTGACTAAAAATACTTTCTGTTGGAATATTCCCCATCTACCCTATAAAATACCATTTGGGTGACACACTCCCTAAGATAAAATCACCCTAATAAAAGCTTGGCTTTTAATATATATTTAACAGCAAGAAAGGCTTATCTCCAACAATTTTCAGCAGTCATGTAAAGAAAATTTGGCCTCGTTCAACTTGTTCTTAAAATAAATCTTCAGAAATTGTATATTTAATGAGATCCTTTCTATAGTTTCATTGAAGTCGTGAGCTCTGGAGACAAATGTCTGTTGAAAGCTTCTGATTATCACCACAATAACTTGTATTATTGTGCCTTTATTCACTTTCCAAAGCATCAGTTCTCCCAAAGGGCCAAGCTAGGTAAAAGTCAAGATGGTAATAGATCGGGGGACTTTAAAGAAGCAGTTAAATAATATTAACAACTATGGCAAGCAGTGTGCTAGCAACGAAAGTACTGTTCACTTGAACAGGCTCATCACTGGAACAGGCTGCCTAGAAAGGTGGTGGCGGCCATGTACCTGGAGCCATTCAAGGTGAGACTTGATGGGGCTCTAAGCAGACTATTCTACTTAGAGACATCCCTGCTTGTTGTAGATAGGTTGGACTAGATGATCTTCAGAGATCTGTTCCAATCCAGTACATTCTACAATTCTGTGTTCTTACACAGTGAATTTCTTCCCTATCTTGTGTTGGTCATGTAATTTTATCAGAAGTGATAGGGTTAGAAATGTTTCAAAACCTGCCTGAAACATGGTAACCATGCTGTTCCTTCCTACCATGTATATAATGTATGTTGACTACTATACATTTCTCCCCTTCTCTTAACTTACATCAACCATAACTCTTATTTACATTCCTGAGCTACCTAACAAGTGTTTTCACTGATGTTTATCATCAATGTGCAGTTGCCCAGTTGGCCTGACTTTTCTTCCATCTTCCTTCACAATTTCAGGTACCGTGAGTCTTCTGGGACTCTTGTAGACCCATCCTATTCCTCCTCTCAATAAGCACTTGGGATATTCATCCTTAGTATTGCTTGTGCTGAAAAATAGGGAGTTGGGAAGTCTGTTGCCTTTGTGACGCTGTTAGAGGGGAGCAGGGAAGGGTAAAGCAGTTCACATCACAGTGGTAATTGTGTCAGTTGTTGTGTCTGTGTGTGTGCTGTGTTACCCATTATGAAGCAACAAGACCATAGAATTATTTTTCTTGGAAAATACACCTGAGATCATCAAATACAACCACAAACAACCATAAGCACTGCCAAATCCACCACTGAACCATTTCTCTAAGCACCATATCTACATATCTTTTACGTATCTCCAGGGATGATGACTCAACTACTTCCCTGGGCATCCTGTTCCAGTGTTTGACAACCCTTTGGTGAAGAATTTTTTCCCCAAATCCATTCTAAACCTCCTCTAGTGTAACTTGAGGCTGTTTCACCTGTTAGTATGAAATAAAATATGAGGTTTAAAGCTTGTGAGGACTTACATAGCTGTTTATACCCATTTTTAGAAATCTGACCAGCATGGTCATCCTTTGGGTAGGAGCTGGTGGAGTAACACCTTATCAAATGCCAGCAGAGAAGGCTAGAGGAGTTTTGGAGTTTATTGGTTATTGACATGTGTAGATTTAAAAAACCAATCCTGGTACCAAACAGGGCTAACTGCTCTTTTAGCCATTTCCATGCTGCTGTATAGGAGAGAATAAAAGAGACTGATTCTTGTGTCTAGTAGCTAAGTAGCACATTTGGCTTAGTTCCACAGCAGCTATGGCTGCTCCCCTTTCAGCAGATTGTTCCACACACAGTTCCAAAAGCAGAGCCACAGAATGACAAAGAGTGGGGATGAGTGTGCATGCACATTACATATCTCTCTTATTTACCAGTATAGTTTGACCTGCAGGTTAGCTTAGGACAGAATAGCCCTGGCAGGGACATCCTTGTTTCATGCCCTATAAATCTGCTGGACTGCTTTACTCCAACAGTGGTCCTGAGAGTGCCCAAAGCATTTCTCAGTTTCAAACAAAAGAGAAACTAAAGTCCTTTGCAAAAAAATGTAATTTTTAAATGTTTCTGTCCAGAAAATATAATCTCTAATTTTTATTTTTCTTCTCCTTCTGTTTGTCTTTTGGTTCCTCCTCACACAGCCTCTGAGGAGAGACTACTGGAAAAAGAGGAGCTACTGCAAAAAGAGAGTGCATATAAGAAAAAAGAGAATTGGTGGGATATTAGTCACATAATTTTTATTTCTTATGATTAAATAAGCAGGTTGCACTACTGAAGCAGAAGAGCTGGGTGTTGAGGGGGTAGGTGTTGCTGTGGATTTAAAATGGAAACAATGGTCAGTCTCTTCTTTGCCTTCTCCTTGAGTGGCATTAGCCTCAGAGTTTGTGGGTAGTTTGTGGCTCCACAGGTTCATATATGTGGCCTCTCAGGTCCTTAGACTAGGTCTAGCATAGACTACTGGGGTCAGACTGCTGTCCTGGGAACAGGTGGTAGGTGAGAGTGTAGGCCTTAAATCAAAGGGGTAACCTTAAAGGGGGAACAGTTGCTGTGTACCAAAAGTTACTAGGATAGTTATTGCAGACCTTCTAGATCCAAGCCCCCAGTTAAAGAAGTATAAAAGTGTTTTTTGTTGATGAAGATCGGTCCGGTTTTGGAAGAGGCATAAGATAAGACACATATAATATAGTTTTATACCTACACCCATAGTAGAACTTTTATTATTCCATAGTGTCTTAAAGAGACTTTACTAAAAGGCTTCACTCAATTTATGTACTTCTATTGTATCATGCTGTGGTAAAGCTGGAAAAGTAGGCTCCTTTCACAGTAAAAAGCCTTTCTATCCTTTCTTTAAGGAATGGCCACCTGTTAATACATGAACTTTTCTGTTTAAAGAGGTTATTTCTACAGCACTATTCACTACTGCTGATATACGGCCCAATAAACCCTGCCCAAAGTAAGCCTGAGGAGTGAATTAGGAACAAAAATGGAAATCCTAAACATAAACAAAAAGCATAATATAAAAGCACTGCTGCTGTGCAGTGTGCTAACCTTATGTGAGGCAGATGGAAGTGATTGTGTTAAATATGGTATGGCCTGGGACTTAGCAGGGCAAGATGCAGCTGAGTAATTGTATCTGTGAAATGAGACACCCAATCTGCTTTGACTGCTGTAAGAGAGGAGCTAGAAATCAAAACATTTTGTATTTGTCCCAGGGAGGCTACAGAGGGTTGTGTCAACATCTTGTACAGGCAAACATGAAACGCCTCACCAGTCAGGTCATGAGTGTGTATGGGGCATGGCTTGAAGACAGTAAACCAGGCAGAGCCTTTTGCCAAGAAGTCAAGCCTGTCAGTATTTTTAATAGAGAAGAACAGTGCTGGATCCCTGGAGACTGGATGTGCTGACCTTGAGGTCTTACAGTGCTGACTGCACTGACAGCTGTGAGGTGAGTCTGGAGGATGCTCTTAGCCTTGGGAAGCATGTTTTCCCCATGGCGTGAAATTTTGTTGAGCTTTCTTTTGGAGATATCTGCCACACTTTCAGAAATCACCACTTTCCTGCCATCATTTGTGATCCTCTGGAAACTGCTGTTGGTCTACTACGATAACAATAACAAACAGGCTAAGACAAGTCTTGCATGCTGCAGGCATTGCTACTCTGTCCCTATAGCACATCCACTGCAAAGGAAAAGCTGTTGCATACAGAAAGGAGATTCTTCAAGAGTCAAAGAAATAAAGGCAAGGAAAATAAGTGGATGTATTTAGTAAACGATCTTCCTCACAATTTTCATCTTTTTATGTTAAAATTATTTGAGGAGGCTATAGAAATAATAAAGAGAAATAGACACAGATGCCTTCCTCTCAAAGAACATCTGTTTGTCAGCTGAAAGTAGAGCCTCCAGGAACTTAAATGTTAATTTTAAAATATTGCAAAATTAACTTTTTTTGGTATCTATGACTAATCTACAGAATTCAGACAGAAAAGTGCCACATGAGCCTTTGTGGACATGAATTGCCCAAATGAACAGCTGCTCTGCCAGTATGACCCAAAAATGGCTACTCATTGGTACCTAATAGAGAAACTGATCTGCTAAACATTGTCTCTTCCTCATTTCCCCTGCAGAGTCCTTTCCCTGATGATTCAGACAAAAGAAGGAATTGCTTGATGATGCCTAATTTCCGTACATTTTAAACAATATCTAATAGATTTAAAACTCAATGTTGTTCTGTTGTTTCTTATGAAATGTGTTTCATAACACCAGGGGGTTTGCTATTCTCTCTGTGGGTGGGACAGCCTCACTTTGTATATATGAAAGATTTCTCTTGCTACAGAGAAGTTATTTTGCAATAAAAAAATAATTAGAAAAGATAAATGTTAAGATGAAGTATACTTACACCATGATGGTAAGGGGATAAATTCTTTCAGCAATGAGTGAATTTGAACTTAGTTATATGGGCTCCAAAATATTTCTCCAAGATGAATTTTTACATGGTTTAAATTCTAAGCATGTTGAAATGTACACGGTAAATCAATGATTTACACTTGGAAAATTATTGGTTTAGATGTTTGTAGCAAACAGTAGATGACCTTTTTGGCAGGTATGATACTTAGCCAAAAGTGAAATGAACTCCACGTGGGCAGTTGAAATGAACCTTCTGTGCAATATCAGCAGCTCCAATGCAGACATGCCACACACCATGGACTGCTGGAGATAGTACCAGACATACATATTTGGGCGGGTGAGTCTTTCCTTGGTGAGAGTGAGCTTCCCTTAGAGTGAGGTAAATTGCTTTATAGGCTACATATACTGCATTGGTTTAATCTCCGTGAACTGTAGTGGGTTCAATTCAGTCACCTAAACATAGGCATCTGCTGAGATGCCCTGGGGCCCTGTGATATTAGTGTGGAATTACCAGGTAAGATACAAGACCAGTAACTTCTGAAGAGGGAGCCAATGTCTGAAAAGGTGCATACATTACAGTGTCTACAATAGCAAAATATACCTATGTTTAAGCTGCTGAATTGATTTCTCAGTTTACATATAGAGACCTGTAAGTAGCCAACTACATTAGGGTGCCTTAATCCAAAACAATGTTCCACCCTTAGTTCATCAGTTTTATTTATTATGGAAGACTAAAAGCCACATCACTTTTCCTCTTACTCTTGTAACTCTTGATATTTGAGGGATTACTGTCTCCATGTTCCTGCAGTAACCAGGACAAATAATTGGATAATTATTTTTATTATAGGCAAACACCCAGGCAAACTCCAACCATTGCCAATAATGTGTGTTTACTTTAGGCTGTATATCTTTATGTGCCATATTTGGATGTTTTCTGGTCTACATATCATACTCATGACATGTACCCACCATAGGTCTATTAGTTCTTGGATAGACTACAGACATCCCACCTGTTAATTTAGTAATTCATCACCTATCAGGTAATGTCAAGCTTCTCGTTACTTACCTGCCCAGATACAAGCTTTAAGTTTCATAACTGCAAGCCTTGATAGAAGTGCTTTAATCTCTGTGACTGACCCACATACAGGACCTAGTGAGAATCATAGAATAGCTTAGGTTGGAAGGGTCCTCACAGATCATTTAGTTCCAACCTCCCTGCCATGGGCAGGGCTACCTCTCACTAGGACAGGGTGCCCATGTCCCCATCCAACCTGGTCTTGAACTCTTGAAGAGAGGACGCATCCACAGCCTTCTCTAGAGAACCTGCAGATAGTCCTCCTGTCTTTCCATGGAACCAGATTACTTGAATAGATGGTGCTTTTACCAACCTACAGGCTGGTGACTGCCACCATGCAGTATGGTGGGTAAAAAGTATTTCTTCAAACAGTGTTCAAAAATTACAGGGAAAGTACAGAACAACACCCCCCAGAAAAACCCAACCTGAACAACCAAACAACCCCTCCCCACAAAAATCCCAAACAAAACCAAACAAAAGCTTAAACAAAAACTCACCAGAAAACAACCCAAAACTCACCATGGAAGTGACCTGACTTTCAGTTTTTGAAGCGTTGCACCAATTTGTTTGAATAGCAGCCGTGAAGAAATGATTAATGCAAAATACTATGGCTGCTGGCCATGCATATAGGCTATCATGTCTCAAAGGTGAAATTGATTGCAGTAGATCTCAAGAGGTTTCTTTTTTTCCTTTTATTGGAAAGGTTCAAGATTGCACAGTTGCAGCATTTTCTGTCTTGGCCTAATGTGGTTCAACACCTCAATGACATTTGAACAGGTAGACCCCAGACGGTACATACTTAGTGCTTTGGTAATAAATATCTTGACTTCTCAATAGCTTTAAACCAGTCTTAGAAAGACAGGAATAAAGCTTTGCTAGAGTGTTTGGGAAAAGCTCTGAAGTACATTTATGTGAGTATGAAGCAGCACTAAAAGCCTAAATTGCTTCTCAGTTGACATTGTAGTACTACACATTTCATGCAGTACTGGAGCAGAGTTGCTGCTAACCAGTCAGAATTGATTTTGTATAATATAGTATTTGTTTTTATTAAAGAACATCATGTCTGTAGCCCTGGAAAACATATGCATTTGTAGACAGAGGTGCCTTAGTAATGCAGCAGCGAAGTGTGATATAGTTTAAATGACTAGTTTACAAAGTTTTAGTTCAGTTCAGTTTGAAATAATATACCCCTTAAGTGCAGAAAAGCCACTTAGGTAGAAATTCTTAAAAAGAAGTAACACACTACAGTAGTTCTTAAACCATTCCCTTCTTGATAGAGTTTTTGCTTTGCACTGGCAGGAGCTGAACCAACACAGAAATCAGTATCTGAACGGAGGTGTCATTCAGCTGCTATTGAAATACACATTTAGCTAGCACTAACCTGTCTGTATGATTTCAGCAGAGGTGATTTTTATCAATTTACCAGAAAGTAATCTGAAGATGCTACAATAGAAGTAAATTTGCAAGATATTCTTCCCTGACTTTAATGCATAAAACAAATTCATCTTTCATGTACATAAAACTCAGCATAGCACTTTCATTTTTTAATAGCAGTGCTTTTTATTTCTTCATTTAGACCCCTGTGTATCTTTGAAGATAAGGCATTTTTCCAGAGGTTTTAAAATAGTAGGAATTTGAAGAGTGAAAGGAAATGCTTCAGCTGTGCCTGAAGTGAAGAGATAGGATGACAGTGTATGAAAAATCACCATACGTGTCTCTAGAGTGCTGTCAGCTCTAGTCTGAGCCACAGGATTCAGGCTTCAGTGCTATGCTGGAGAAACTGAATGAAATTTGTTTAGAAATTGTAACAGTGCATCGAAACCAGAAATTAAACTGCAAGTGTGAACAGTGAAATTATGTTTCTGTTCCTTTTTATATGGCATTAGAGTCCATGAACTGGCATTATCACATTTAGCACAGAGATCCAGTTTGTCCATATCCCATCTAAATCATTAAAGCTATTTCATCCAGTGAGTGATCCAGTCTCTCTGTTTTTCAGGATTTTTCTACTCTATAAGTGCCACAACTCATTAGACAATTCCATGTTTGGTCTCCAACTTCCCTGGACATACACCTTCACTGCTTCACACAGGCTCAGCAAGGAGACAGGCTCATTTTTTCAAACACTGCAAACAAGATTCAGTTCCTGCTTAAACCAGCACTGAAGCCAGTGGCTAGTGAACTGCATGGATGGAGCTGTTAAGGAACACTCTTGTGTTGTCTCTCCAACAATTCTGCCTCTCCTCCCTCAGCACTGGACTGTTCTTGCCAGTCAAACTCATGGCCCTTGCCCAGGGCAGAAATCTCTCTCTTCACTGCCTTCCTTCTCAGGAGGGAGGCCACTTCCCCTTTTGTCTTTGCCCATTCCTTTTCCCACCAGTTTAGAAGACAATGAGATAATCTACAAACTCTTGTCTCATCATCTGGATAATGAGGAGGTCTCTTTGTGGCCTCCCAGAAGTAAGAGACAGCATTTCGGAGATGTCCTTTCCAATGAAATGGCATTCCAAGATGGTGTTTCACCTTTTTTCCTTTCCACACCACCTTTTCAGCTGCAGGGATTTAAATGGGTTTACTGGTTCCCCTGAAGGAGTGTTTGTGACATTTGGGAAGACTTTGAAATCCATATGAGGAAGAAACCAGATTCCACATGTCCTCTCCTAGGTTACAGTCACTCTCCACATGAATAAGTTTCTAGGCTTGTCTTGAAGTTAATCCCCATCACCCTCTAAAGTATGGGCCAAAGGATTTGGAATTACACTTTTTCTGCAAGGCGATGTGCAGGATTTTTTAAAATATCTTTCACAAGGACAAAATTACTATAGTTTAGGTTTCTAATTTCCCACTTCACAGTAGACCCTACCACAGTATAAAGGATAAGAATTCAGAGTCCTTTATGGGATGAAAAGAATTTGTCTCACTTTAAACATTAGATGACTCAGACTTTAGGGTTGAAAAAAGGAATTTCAGGTTCTCTGCCACCCTTTCCAACTATATACAAGTGGAGATGAGAAAGTTGAGGAACTTAAGGTTATGGTCAAAGCAGGGGAGGAGTTGATACCTTCCCAGGCATTCTTCAGCACTACATTATTTCATTACACCAGCAGGCCCATTTTGCACTTGACAACACTGTACTTCTAATATCAATATAGTAATTTACTATCTGTCTTTAAAGTAATTCTAATTGTACAGTGAACATGTACAGTTAGTCTGATCAAGAGAGAAAAAAGGAATAGATCTGGAAGGCTTCATTTTTCCAAGAAAATTTGATTTGCAACTGCGTTTCTGAGAAAGCAGAGGAAGGATTTGTTTTCCTCTTAGGCTGCAATGTTCTGGCAGGAATGAAGAAGGTAAATCTAGAACACTACTGCTCAGCTTCCCACTGTATAAAGTTGTTCATCAGCAAGTGGAAGTGAAATTTAACTGCTTAGTAGTTCGCATGTAGTAGACAGAATAAAGACCTGGTATTGCTGTGCAGTGACGGAAGCAGTAAAGGAAATGCTCAGGTCTAATTCAGGTGGCGATTTTATTAAGCGGTGTGTGTCCCCCCGGAAGAGAGTACTTTTGTGTTGGGAGATGAAATGGCCAGAGTGTAAATCTATTACACAAGGCTAATTTAATTGACACTATGCTTGTATATTTGGAAACATTCTTGAAAACAGAAGAGGGACATAAAAGCAGAAGATGGCAGTTTTAGGCTCTGAGATCACTGCGGAGCACAGATGCTAACAGATTAAGATTTCTGTCCCTTTAAACTGAGGAAGTGGTTTGCTGCATTGAAGCCTGTGCACGATGTGACCTCATGCAAAACTGTTAAATGAATTTAAAGCAGTAAGTTACTTCACCTAAAACTAAGTATTTCAGAGGATTCAACCTCTTTGGGGTAGAAACAGAAATGCTCAGTCAGAACAATGCTGAATTTGATGGCATGCACTGGCTGCGTAGCAAGCAAAGAAAAGCTCAGCACTACTTACATGAAGATGATACCGATACATAATAACGAAACCAACAGAAAGGCTGAAAGGCAAATTCTGATCTGTCAACCCGTGGCAGAGTCAGAAGTGCACTTGCTTAGCAGCACAGGCACAACAGAGCCATCCTTTGAACCCAAGGAACAGTGAGGGAGCTCTGCATGTCTGCAAGTGTTTAGCTGAACTTTCTGCATGGTTAATATTGCACTGAGTTTGTTAGAACTGTTAGAAAATAAATACATAAATAGGCTCAGAGCAGTGAGTGACTGTGTTGTCCTACAACATGAAAACAAGTATTCTCTAAGAAAATAAACAAGCAGCTGGAGGCCACTGCACATTTTCTGACACACTAATAAAAATTTTAATCTGACAGTTGTTCAGTTAAAGTGACAGCTTTGTTCCAGCAACTTATGGCCAGATTTCATCCTTCATAAAAAGTAGCTTTCATCTGGAATATGTCACCGTAGACAGTTTTTGGAGAAGGTAGCCACCTCCAGCTGTTCATAAATGACTTAGGTAGATTGACTTAACATTAATACGATGGGGCTTTTCCTTTCTTTTGAATATTGAGAGGCTCTGCAAGAAGCTAATGAAGGAGCTTCAGATAAGTGCCTACTTATTGGTGCTGCCTAAGTATAAATAGGATTGATGTAGGTTTTAGTTAATAATTAGCAAACAGAAGGAGAATGTATCAAGATAACATTTTTAAATCTCTTGTGTGTATATCCAATGAAGGCTTTTCTCCTCAAATGTCAGCAATGTACTTAGCATCACTAAGAGCCTGGTTTGGGCTGAAGTATTTCTGAGACATCTCTGTATCTTGAATTTCAAAATTTTGCAAGCAACTTCCAGGTGATGCTAAGACCTTTTCCTGTTACTGCACCTCAAGTTGTCATTTACTTTGGCTATAATCAAATTTCACCAACTTCTCAGACAGTACAGGAAACTCGCTCCTGGTAGTTGATGATCATCCCTAGTTCTGGGCCTGCCACCTCCCAGCTTCCACCCTTCCTTAGGGAAGTGATGCTGATGGTAGTCAAGGCTGTTCAGAGCTTTATCGCTCTAATACAGGAATCAATTAATTGCCACAGATGGAAGATTAAGTACAACCCTGATTGCCACATCTTTGCTGTCTTTTCTTAAAATAGCACTGAAAACAAGCCCTGAAACTGAACTGAATCAGCACAGAAAAGGTGGAAGTTGAAAGGTCCAGAAACAGGCACAGTGAACACCCTGCACTGTGACATGCAAAGCCTATGCTGTGTACAAGAGGAAACCTTCAGCAGATCACAACTGGCATTGAAATCTATCAGCTCATTATTAATGATTACCTGTATTTTTCCCCTGTGAGCATATATTTTCTAAAAAATAACCCCCTAAACACCTTAATTCTGCAGTTAAACAGCAACTTTATCTCTCTGTCCTTAACGGCCTGCCTGGTAGGTGTGTTTTAGTCCTAGATGTCCCAACTTCTGTGAGAGTCCACACAACTGAAAACCAGGTTTTTTGCAATGTGCCGAGTCAGACGTTGCTTCATAGATCTGGTCTGATAGTTTGGTCTGAAGATGAAAACAGCAGTCTGACACCTGCACTTCAAAGAGAGATCCATATATCACACTAGCTTAATCTGATAAAAAAATTACCTCAGTAATCGAACTTACCTTTGATGCATTTCCTCCCCATAGAGATCTGTGAGGTATTTCTAATGGAAACTTGTTTTGCATGTAGTTAACAACCAAATATACCAACCTCCTACTCCAGAAAGAAGAAATATTATTGCTGGGAGGTGACAATCCATGAACTACAGAGCTGGGGGTATGGGGGAGGTAAGATGGTGAAGAGGGTGAGTGTATTGTGTCCTTGGGCAACAAGTTTCTCTGTAATTACTGCTACATGAGTAATCACAGCTGTGATGTCTCATGTGAAGGAAATACTAGATGAAGGAAAAATAACTTATTTTCCTCGCTTTCTTCCTCAGCCCGTGCCTGCACCACTCTGACCCCTTGACCCTGACACAGAATGGCCCCCGGGCACCCTCAACGACGGCACCGCGGCCGTGGGGGCGGGAAGGAGCTATGCGCATGCCATCGGAGGGAATAGGTCCGGCCGTCGAGTGTCTCCGTGGGCTCCTCTGAGAAGCCGTTTCGGTGAAAGCGTGCAGGATAACGGCAAAGGTCTCGCCTCCGACGGGGTACTGGAGCAGCAGCAGGTGCGGGCTGCCGATGGAGCATGCAGAACTCTGCCGTGCCGCCCTAGCCGCCCTCGGACGGTGATCTGTGCCTCTCCTCCCTCAGGGAGGAGGCGTGGGGCGGTGTACCAGGCGACCCCGAAGGGCAGACGAGGTCCACTTTTCCCCGAGGAGCCCTTGCCCCACCACCGCCCTCTCCTTCTTGCCTCCCCCCCTGCCCCCGTCTCGCCCCCTGGATCCCGCCCCCGGAGGCAGCACTCGCCGACGGCGCCGAGCGGGAGGGATGCTGACGGCAGCTCCGAGGTAATTATTAATGGCCGTACCCACCGAGGCGGGAGTGTGGGTGGAGAGGTGAGGTGAGATAAAAGGGGACGGAGAGGCGCAGGAGCCGCTATCGCGGAGCCCCGCCGGGATCATGTCCCCTCCTGGGACCAGTCAGCTCCTCGCGCCTCTGCTCCCGCTCCTCCTGCCGCTGCTGCTGGCGCGGCCGTTGCTCGGAGCGCCGGGGCAGGGCGCGGGCACCTGGACCCGTTTCGCAAGATTGCCCTACCCGCAGGACCAGCTTTTCCTCTACGACACCTTCCCCGACGGATTCCTGTGGGGTGCGGGCAGCGCCGCGTACCAAACGGAGGGTGGATGGCGCCAGGGCAGCAAAGGCCCCTCGGTGTGGGACACCTTCACCCACCGTCCAGCCACTCCGTCCGGGTCTGCCCCGACGGGGCCGTCGGGCGGCGACGTGGCCAGCGACAGCTACAACAACCTCTTCCGTGATGTTGAAGGTCTGCGGCACCTGGGGGTCTCCCACTACCGCTTCTCACTAGCCTGGGCACGACTGTTGCCCAATGGCACAACACCCCTCAACCCCATCGGGCTGAACCACTACCGGCGGCTGCTGGGGCTCCTGCAGGAGATGGGCATCGAGCCCGTCGTCACCCTCTACCACTGGGACCTGCCTCAGGCACTGCAGGATGCCTTTGGCGGATGGGCCAGCCCTGTCCTACCCCAGCTCTTCCGCGACTATGCAGAGCTCTGCTTTCGACATTTTGGTGGGCAGGTGCGCTACTGGCTGACCATGGACAACCCCTACGTGGTGGCCTGGCATGGCTACAGCACAGGGAGGCTGCCGCCTGGTGTGAGGGGAGGTCCACGCCTCGGCTATCGTGTGGCCCACCACCTGCTCCAGGTAAATGATGGGTGGTGGGAAAGAGACATTGGCGGTCATGCCCAAGAGCCCTCAGTACTTCCTTTGGCAGACCCGTGCCCCTGTCAAATCAAACCAAATCAATATGCTTGATCGAGTGTGGGCAGCCAATTTATAGGCAAAGCTCTTGATGAGAGGCAGGAACTTTGGATCTGCACTTACTTCAAGTTCATGGAAACACATGAGTGCTGTCTATATTCTGCAGAAATGTTCAATTCTCGCCCCCAAAGCTTGTGAGTGAAATTGTGGGTGGGTGAGTGCTGTGCCAATGTAGCACTGGCTTACTAAATTTACTCTGGAAATGCTTAATACAACTGATTTATGAATTTGATAAAAAATACTGGATGATGGTAGAGGTGGTCAAAATGTCACAGTGAGAGATTTTCTTGATAGAGTATGGGGTTTTTGGGGTGTGAACACTTTTTGGAGGGTGTTCCCCTGTGCTTTCCAGCTAGTCTAGGAAGTGGCATAAGTAGTTTGTTACTGAAATTTTTATTCGTTATATCTATATGTAGTGTATTTGTGATGTTTGTTGGAACTTCATGATGGATTTTCAGGGAGAAGTAAGCAAAAGTGTTTACAAATATTGCCAGTGACATGAGAAACTGGAATGGTGTGGCCATTAAGGCATGGTCTCTTGTACCTAAATACATGCTCAGAAAAAGCTAACGTCAAATTGCTCCACGTGTGCTTTCCAGCAGGAGTTGCATCCTAATGAGGATCATACATTACATGAACACCAAGAAAACACACAATACCATGCCTTATTCAACATCTTTCCACTTTCCTGCATATTACTTTTGTGTTTAGTCCTACAAATAAGTAAAGAGAAAATATAGGTGGGGAAAATGTAGACAAAATTTCAGATTTAATTCCTGGTCTTTAAACCTTTAAGCTCTTAATTTAGTACACTGGGATGTACTTGACTGTGTTTCATGCTTGGGTACATGACCACAGTATCTGTTTGAGTCCCTTATAATCTTAAGCATACTCATAAACGGCCTGAAGAGAAGGAAGGTGATTTTCTACTTAACAAATGAGAAACTGAGTAAGAGACTTGCCTATGCTTCGTAAAAAGTATAATTAAGCCAGGAAGCAATATCAATACTTAGTTTAGTGATAGAACCTCAGGATTAGTTTTGTCTTAATGACTGTAATTCAGAGGTTTCAAAATTAGGGGACACTTTTCCTTGCACACTGTTTACGGCATCAAGGTATTATTTTTTCCTTACTTTTCATGAAGGAGGAACTTGAACACAGGCACAGTTAAGACCCAGAGCATCAACTGATTGTTTCCTCACATGTGATCTTTTTAAGAATATTGGTCAGTTATATTATACTTTCAGTTATATTATACTACAAACCCCAAAATCTCAAATGACCTACAAAGCAAGTAACGGTTGTGTATTTCATGCAGACCAGCTTCCATCCCTGAGTTTTCTAATAGGAGCCTTCATTAGAGTCAGAGGTAGATCCCAGCTCTTCAGAACAGAGAAGTGAACAGTTTTAGCAGTGAGATTCTCCTTTACCTTCTTACATCACTGTAACTTACTGATGATTGACTTCTCTATGTGTGCAATGAAGTAGGCAGCTACACAGTATGGCTTCTTGTACTACATAGCCTGATATCCATAAAAGCTATGTAATTGTGTAATGAAAGATAAAGTTACACTGCATATAAGAACTGAATTGCTTTTCCACCTGCAAATTAAATTCTTCTCTTACATAATTCTTCATGACTGACTTTGCAACTTAAATAATATACTTTAATGTGTTATTGTGGTTTGTACCTAATTCTGTGGGTGAATTTGGTCAGTTGTTCTCAGGAGCACAAACTGACTTCATTTGGATTAGAAGGTACAGTAGCATGACTTCATCATACAGCCCAAAGGATGTGTGCTACATGAGAAAGTGCTACGGTACAGTCCTCGTAGCCCTACCAGAAAAGATGTGGTTGTATCATCTCACCCAAAAAACCCCAACCCTTTTAAGCTGCCTATGTTTTGTTGCCTGTGTCTTATATTACCCAAATGGTCTGGTCTGAGCCTTCTTCCTAATCCTTTTTCCTTCTCTGTGGCACTGTTGTCTTTTGGGTTTCATTTCCAGGGAAATTGTGCTTGTGTTGTTACAAATGTTTCGTTCTTAGCAAAGAGGCAGATTAACTCTTGGATATTACAACTTAAGATGTTAAGAATTTTCTTTCTGCATTTATTCAAATCAGAGACCCTCATAAGCAGAAAGCTTTGTAACAAGTGAAAGCTGATATCTACTAATTGCATTAAAAGACAAAAGAATTTCCTTTAAGTTTGTTAACAAACCACAGACATGAATGTGGATTTTGGATGCTGTCTTTCTGAGTGAGTTATTTATTATCCGAATAAGCAATCAAATAAAAGTGTATCTCAATTCAGGTTGTTCAATTTAGGACTGGTGAAAACAGGGCAATGAAGTTTGATCTGAACAATTAAGATTAAATTTAGCTTGGATGGATTTCATCCCATTTTACAGAATTTTTAAATTATCTTTCATTTTTCTGAACTTCCACAAGTGAATTGTAACAGATGCTAAATGGGCAGAGTAAGAGACTCCTAAAAAAAACCCCACAAATAAAACTAGTGGAAAAACCTTGCTAGACAAATCATTTTGTGGATGCATCCTGGTTTATTATTGAGGGATGCTGATCAATATTTAGCAAATAGTATTTCATAGTATTTCACCGACACTTGTCACTTTTGATGTGTCTAAGTCCTTCATACCTGGTAAGAAATGCAGGAATGTATGTGTTTATTCACAAAATAAATTGAATGAATCAAGCATAGATCATAAAAGTTGACATTCACTTGAGTCAACAGCCAGAAGATGTAATGTCAGCAATCTGTTATGGATACAATGCATATTGTTCTAAAGAGAGGTCATTGTACTACGTTCAGGTTTTTGCAAATGTGATTTTTCATTACTGGTTCTCAGTATAAAGAGTGAGTTGAATATACTTGGATTTACTCAATATAAATAGCATTTGCAGAAACATAACGTGTTGTTTCCCCAAAGAAGTGAGTGGAATTGCTGCCTGGAAACCAGTCACGTAGCAACAGATTGATTTCTATTCCAAAACTCTTTCCAAAACAAAAGGTAAGTGCTCTTTTGTTGACCTTCAACGCTAAAGCTAATGAAGTATCAGTATCTGCAGCAAAGGAGAATGGTCTTTTCTCTGTCTGTATTGTATCTGTAGAAATTCAGACAAGTCTTGAAACTTTGACTCAGTGTAAATGGTGTTATTTTGGATTTTCCCTAACAAACACTGCTTATTGCAGGTGTGAAGACATTCACAAGTTTTAGAAAATGTAGAAAAAAGAAGGTATAAGTAATAGTATTTTCCCTCTGTTCTTAGTTTCATAAGGTTTAATTCAAAGAAGAAATTGGTTCTATTTCTGATTTTGAGTATCACTTGTGTAGTATATATTTATTATTGCAGTAGTGATTATTCTAATACTAATACTTTGAATTGGGTATCTTTCAAATATCAGTGATGACAAAGAAGTGTAGTCAAACCACAGAGCAAATTTATATTTGATGCTGCAGTTTTGTATGCCAGTAGCCCCTGCTGGTTATGTTAAAAATTATAAGCTATAGTGTACTTTTCTATAGCTTTAATCATCAAAAGAAAAAAATTGTTTTAATTTTAAAATGTGATAGAGATGTTTGGATTTCAAAGATGGTAATTTTATTAAGAGTAGCTCCAAAGATAAAATACATAACTTTCCCCTTGCCATTTATACTTGATTGCATGCATATTTGTAAAAGGAATGCTGTTTTCAAATATTCCACTGTCACAAAAGAAAGTGTTTATCTTTACTGATTACTTCGATCTTTAATTTCAAGAATAGCAGGATTATGTGAAGAATAAGATTTTACCAAGGAAAAGTAAGAGTGGACCTCCCACAAGTGTAACTTGAAAAACTTTTTAGAGATCATTGGAAATCTTACTAAAATTCAATAGGCAGGATCTGCAGATCCTGCACTGGTGACTGTGGTGGAATGGAAGTAGCATTTGTGTGTTCTCTGTAGAGAAGAGCATCAGGTTGAGCCCATAGATCTGTTAAGTGTCACCTCAACTCTTACTGTTCATTATGAGGATTGAAGTTCTTAATACTTATGGCTATTGTAGATGCAGTTTCCCATGTTTAATTCTGCAGACAGCCCCAAATCTGTGCTTTTATATTTCATTTTAAGAGCCATGTGCTTGATTTTTACTTGTTGCAGTAGCTGTTGCTGGAAATACCTAGGTGATATTTCTGGTTTCTATCCAAGATAATCTAGTACTCTGTCTTTTAAATAGCATGCTTTTTATTTAAGATCAATGTTTTTGTTTTATATGTTGAGCAGGGGTCTGCTCAGTGCTAAAAAGATAATGACTATTGATTAACAGCGTTTTGATCCAGTAAAGGGCACCTAGACAGGTAACCTTAAATTCAGACCTTATAAAGGCTCACTGGGTGCATGAGTATAAAGCTGTCTGCTCCTTGATTCTCTCTCATTTTTCATTAATAGAACCTTATCAAGTATAGGACATTTTTGTTTTTCCCCTTCAACCTCTTTCTTCAAGCAAAAGAGATCCTGTGTTTACTTTATTATTGGGATGATCTGTAGGACTCATCAAAGGACTCATGTTACCTGCATTCCTTTGAATGATAAAGTTTTCCAGTTTCTATTTCATTTGCTTCTGTGGAAGGTTTTCATTACTTATGGACACAGTTACTGCCTGTACTTAAGGATATTGTTGTGATCTGGAAAACAAAGTCTGTCTTCAAATTTTGCTGAGTGAAGGGATATATTTTAGTTTGATATAGTTCATGATTCTTTAGTGCCTGCCCTTTTGACCAAAACCAAAGAGCTCTTAGAACTTTATTGTAGGTCAGCTGTCAGTAGGTTAAAAGTGTAGATATGTCCTTTCTGTTCTATAGTTTTCTGTGAGGAAGAAATGTTCTGTGACTTAAGAGAACATCGCTTCACTTGTCACACGCACATCTTCCAAATCAAGTTCTGTCCTCTCTTGCCTTGGTCAAAATTAAATCAGAGTAGGACTCTACCAATTTCTGGGACAATTAGTTTTGTTCTTCACATTTAGTAATTCTTTGAGTAACAGCATCTCCTTCCCAGTGTAGTCTGAGGAACAAAACATTTTTTTCCATCTTTTCCATATTTCTTTAACTAGACAGAAGCAATGAGTACATCTCTACATTAGGTGTGACCACTGGCAAGCACTGACCATTAGGGCAGTGAATAGCCAGTTTGTAGAGATTACACTGATAACACAGATCATTAGGAGTTGGAAGGTTCTCCAAGGGTCATCAAGTCCAACCCCCCCTACTCAAGCAGGATCATAAAACCCAAGATGGGTTATACAGAAATGCCTCAAGAAGAGGTCTTAAGAGTCTCCAAAGAAGGAGACTCCACAGCCTCCCTAGGCAGCCTATTCCAAAGCTCAGTAATCCTTACAGTAAAGAAACTGTTTCTCATGTTAAGATGGAACTTCTCGTGCTTCAGCTTACACCCGTTACCCCTTGTCCTATCACAAAACATAAATGAAATGAGATTGTCTCTTTCTTCTTGACACCCACTCTTCATGTATTTATATACAGTGATTAAGTCCCCTCATAATTGTCTCCTCTCCAAACTGAAAAGTCACAGATCTCTCAATCTGTCCTCATAAGGCAAATGCTTCAGGACCCTAATAATCCTCATGGCCCTCTGTTGAACTGTCTCAATCAAGTATCTATTCCTCTTGAAGTGGGGAGCCTAGAATTTGACACAATATTCCAGATATGGCCTTACAAGGGTGGAGAAAAAGGGAGAGGAACCTCCCTTAACATGCTAGACATACTTCCGGATAAATCCCGGGATTCCGTTGTCCTTGACCACAAGAGCATAATGCTGTTCCATGGACCCCAACCTATACTGATGCATTGCATTACTCCTCAGGTGAAGGACTTTGCACTTACTAAACCTCATTGAATTCCTCTTTGCCTGTTCCTCCAGTCTGTCCTAGTCTTCATGAATGGATTTATGATTTTCAGTTAGTAATTAGCAGAGTTTGAGAGGTGTTTGCTTGTCCTTGCTGTAAAGTGTGTGATTTACGTGTTTGGTTGTTGCTGATGAAGAATTAAACTGATGAGCATATCTAGGTGCAAGGCAAGGGTTTTTAAAACTAAGAATAGGGCAACCAGAGGACCCTGTTTGCACAGACTTATAGACAAAGAAATGTACATGAGGATATTTTCTTATTCTTTGCCATGTTGGCAAAAACAATGAAGAGGAAATTACGAAGAAGTGCTTCAGAAGAAGTAGGGAATGTGACCTCCATATACAATGAGAATGGGGTTGTAGAAATTACAGGATATGTGTTGTCTGTTTGAAGTACTAAAGAAAAACTACTCATGCTTGAATGTTTGCCTGCAGACAAGAGGAGAAAGACATATTTGCCATAATAAGGGGCTGGATTTGGTAAAATGGAATGAGTTGGCAACAAATGACACCAAGGAAGGGAAGGAATTAGAGTGATGCTTTCAGTAAATACTCCTGGATATAAGTATCTCTGACAGGAAGAAAATTTGAAGGACCATATGCACAGAGACAAAAAAAGATGAAAGATTGATGCAATTAGATTGGTTCTTAGGAGTCATGGATAGCTCTTGGAGGAAAGAGCTTATGGAGTGTTTTTCAGTTTGGTAAAAACAAAAATCTTTTTTTAAGACAGCTAGAGCCATTTGAGAAAAGATACTCATGATGCATTTGGTGGGAGTGGAGGTGACAGTACTTGTGAATGTGTATTCTTTCTTTGCAAGGAATTCTCCTTGCTTGCAAAATCATAACAGAATGATATATAGCATGATTTAAATTCTGAGTATGTGGGTCAATGGATAAAATGAAATATAATCTGTATTAACAGCAAACAGTTTGTTTAGGGTATCAGTTATAGCAACTGCTAGCTTGCTGTGGCTGCTTCAGCTCTACTCTGAGAGCACAGAATAGTCAGAAGCAGCCTGGATTGTTAAGTTTGTGGTATATCTCCACAGAGATTTCTCAGGGAGGGCCCTTTCAGGTGCTTGCTGGAGTAACACAAATCAATTTAAGACTCTACAATTTGTCCACATTGAAGCACACTTGTGTTGTTTCATTTTTACATATGTGTATTCTGAGAGGAGATAGTTATGGAGTGCTGAAAAAGTTTACTTTTTAGTTTGGCTTTAAGTTTGCTTTAGTTTGGCTTTGTTTTTGTTCTAAAACACCCCAACCCCCATATTCTAAATTCGTCCAGTTACTGAAATGTTAACAGATGTTGTTCGTAACAGATGGTGTAGGAATGAAGGGACCAGGTCCACAGGTGGTTCCAGTGCCACTGGACAGCTCGGGCTCTGTGACTTCTGCAATGATGGGAAGAAGAGGGGCTTTTGCATGTCCCAGGATTTGGCTAGCCTGTAATGCTGAAAGGCCTTGAATGCTGTGAGACAACTTGTGAAATGCTCTTCAGCAAGAGGGTTTGCTGGCAGGGAGCCACACATTTCCAGTAGACTGTCACTTTGCTCTGCACATGATGACTCTGTTACTTGCACTTCAGGTCTCTTGTTAACAGCAGAGCTTTGACTTCTGCTTTAGTCAGCTTAGCACACCTCTAGTGACAGCTTGAATGGTTTAAAATTGGCCAGGAGAGAGTATGGAAATGCTTTGTTATTCGGCGAGTCCAAAAGTCAACCCAGGAGTTCTTCTGTAGGTTAATCAGTTTAATGCCCTTAGTGAAGTCTAGAAAAAGTTGGCACTTTGCAGTTGGAAAGATAACAACATCTGTTTGTTTTGATCCTGCTTCCAGAAAAGTCATCATATGGTTGGGTAGGCAGAGGGGAGTGGTCTGTAGCAGCTGATCATGCGTTGTGGTAGGACCTTACTGTGATTTTCCCATGCCTTTTCTCAGTCAGCTTTTTTCTTGTTCTTTTGAATATGTAGTAGCTTGGTTGTTTTTCTGGGCTAAGGGCAAAGTTTACTCAAATTGTTTATTTAACTTCAACTATTCAAAAAATAATCTCATTTTTGCTGCAGGTACAGAACTGTTGAACATAGTTACTGATTAATTATTCTAATTATGTTTTCTTAAATATATATGGAAATGGTAGCATTCTGCAGCATTTATTTTCTTTTGAGAAAGTGGGTTGGGATTATGCTGAAAGATCAGTTTTTGTTCTGTGTTTTGTACATAATAACATTTTGCCTCAAAATAAATTCAAGAATTCTGACCGTAGATTTCAAATGAAAGTTCATCTGTCTCCTCACTGTACAGCGCTTACATGCTTTTTGTACTACACCTATTTAACTCTACTTGCTATAGTACAATGTTAACTTAGATAAGAGGTGGTGCTTGTGGAGAGAGGAGTCATCGCAATAGAATAACCATCACCAGTTACACGTTCGATCAGGAGGCAAAATCCAGTCCAGAAAGTGTTGTAACAGAAGATGGAATGATGGCAAAGAGAATTGTTAGGATAACAGTGCATGAGGACCTAGAAGGATGACCATGAGCCAGCAACGTGCCCCTGTGGCCAAGAAGGCAAATGGCATCCTGGGTTGGATTAGAAGGGGGGTGATTGAGAGAGGTTCTCCTCCCCCTATACTCTGCCCTGGTGAGGCTACATCTGGAATATTGTGTTCAGTTTAGGGGCCCTCAGTTCTAGAAGGACAGGGAACTGCTTGAAAGAGTCCAGTGCAGAGCCACAAAGATGATGGAGTGGAACATCTCTCTTATGAGGAAAGGCTGAGGGATCTTGGTCTTTTCAGCTCAGATGAGAATCAGAGGTGACCTCATTAATGTTCATAAATATATAAGGGGTAGATGTTGGGAGGATAGCACCAGGCTCTTCTCAGTTATGTCCAATGATAGGACAAGGACCAATGGGTGCAAACTGGAGCATAGCGGGTTCCACATAAACTTTAGAAAAACTTCTTCACTGTGAGAGTGATAGAGCTCTGGAACAGGCTGCCCAGAGAGGTTGTGGAGTCTCTTTCTGTGAAGAAATTCAAAGTGTGAATGTCGTGAGTGTGAGTACAGGAGCTGGGTATATGAGGCAGTATTGCATTTTTGTTTGTATATATAGCTTTGAAAATTAAACTTGATGTGAAATGAGATAGACTGTAGTCCCCCCTAAAGTGAGTTACTCTCTGGTTCAGTTTGTTTATAAATGTTATACAAATTTCTTTTTAGGATGCTGGCTGGTGTTGTATAGTGCGCATGCAGGCTTGCGGGATGTGACGCGATAGGTTCTCTATTCTGCTACGTCGGCAAGAAAGGGGGCGTACACGAAGGGTGGGTCACTGGTATATAAGTGTACGCCACGTGATAATAAACGCCATTTTACTGACATCACATTGATGTGCACCTCGGTGAATGGTCAAGCTCAAGGTCCCCCATAGGAAAACGAACAGATCATGTAATGTTCACTGCAACAGGCTGGTAATTTAATGAAATCACAAATGATTCTTCACAGTGATTGAGCCTAATTCAGAGTCTATGTTGGCTTACGATATCCACTTGCCATCCCTAAATTGCCAGCACTGGGAATGGAGGACATGGTGAGCAGCCTATAAAAGGAGCTTAGCGAAAATGACAGTTGAGTTTTTCTTAGGATTTTGGAGAATCCAGTCAATTTGAAGCAGCTAAATGAAATAGAAAGTTGAACAGATGTATCTTTCTCACCTTGAAGAGGATGTGCTTTCCCATATTTGGGTAGCACCCATGCTGTGTGTGAAGTGTGAGAGCTTGGAAATACAATGAAGTAGCTCCTGAACACTGTTTATCATCCTACTTCCTTTCTCAGCCCTGAGAATGTCTATGGTTTTGAATGAGAATATTGAGATATACCATGGTAAGGAACACAGCTGCAGAAATATGAATCAGCTGCAGTTTTCCATCTCAAAAATATACTTGGTAGTACAAAAAAAATTCCTCTTTTCTTAGAATCATAGAATAACTTAGGTTGGAAGGAAACTTAGATCATCCAGTATGTAGTTCCAACTCCCTGCTATGGGCATGAGCAACTCTCACTAGACCAAGTTGCCCAGAGCCCCATCTAACTTGGCCTTGAACACTTTCGGGGGGGGTATCCATAACTTGTGGCAACCTGTTCCAGGGCCTCAACACTGTCATAGTGAGGAATTTCTTCCTAAGATCTAATCTAAATCTACTGTCTTTTTAGTTTGAAGCCATTCACCCTTGTCCTACCACTGGAGCCCCTCCTTAAGACATGTGCTCTCCAGCTTTCCTGAAGACCCCCTTTGGATACTGGAAGACTTGGAAGACTGCTCTAAGGTCCCCCCTAAAGCCTTCCTCTTCTCTCCCCTCCTCTCCCCTCCCTTCCTCTCCCTTTCCTGTAATGCAAGAAAGATCTAAAACCTGTGAAACAGGAAGTTGCTTATTAATTGAAGTTAAAAAAATAATGGAGAGGAAATTTCAGTTTTCCAGAGAAATATGAGAACTAGGGGAAATAAAAATCAGTCATTTAATTTTTAATTTGCCATGGAGATTTTTGGTTTTCCATTTTGAGGTGGTATTGAAAAGTTACAGTTTGATCTAGTGAGTCAGTCAGTCTTCACACACTGCTTCTGTATTCTTTCAATTGCATGAGTGCTCACTGCTTCAAATTGGGTCAGTTTACCCTTGTGAAATTGCTGTGTAACCTGCTGCAATATGATGTCTTGAAGCTTCAGATTGATGCATTTTATTCTTTGATGAAAGAAATGAAACAGTCTTAGAGCTGTCAGGATGGAATTCTTGCACTGTAGCAGTTACTCTGTGTCTTGTATTTGTAGCTGGGCTGCTTGTGCCACTTCTGTGTGGAACTGTAATTACTCAGTCATTTATCCCACTCCTCTGTCCTATTTTTGGTAAAAGGAAAGTGGCACTTAAAGGAGGCAGCAGCTTAAAAGGGTGGAAATTCTAATAAAAGCAGCATTAAGTTGGCACAGTCATTCTGAGTCTGGATGTTGGAACCAGCAAACTGTATGGCAGGGCAGCTCAGAAACAGTCTTTTCCCATGGCCCAACTTAGGGTAATGAAATGGAGATGGCTTTGGAATTGGTTGGTATATGTGAGTATAGAAACAACATTGCCATGCTAAGTCATAAAATGAAGAATCCTAAACTACACCAGTTAGACCCACTTTACCCAAGTTTGACTCTACTGGAGAGGAGTTTTTCCTGTGTAACTGGTAATTTGGAATAGGTATGAGGAAACCAGAGGGGATGAGTGAAGATATGGATGAGATACTGATGCTGACCTGTGAGATATGATTCTGGCTGCCCTATACTGGTGGTCAGGAAGGAATTTACACTGTCAAGGAAAAATGATATTTCTTCTTGTGCTTCTTTTTTCCCCTCTTTGTGCCATGGAAGATGGCCAGGTTCCCAGGATCATTAAGGCACTTTACCTAAATTGCCTTCAGTTGGAAAAGTTTAGGATTGTGATGATGTCTTTGCTCTTTTCAGTTTTATTCCTGTGGCTAATTTTAGTGTTTGGAGCATTTGGTGTTTTGTGTTAGAGGTCCCAGCATTTGTTCTGTGGCTCATAATACCATGGACATGAGAAAGAGGTGACACATAATGTGTAGCGTTTGGGGCTAAAAGCTTGCTACACTATTGCAGGCAACCACACTTGATGATTCATCTACTTTACTTTTTTTTGCTGAGGGACTGTTCATTTTGTGGGTGTGTTTCTGGGGAATGTTTTTTAGGAAGAAAGTGAGTACAGAAGAGCACAGAGAGAGAGAGGAATTGGAAAGGGTAAAACATGCATTGGAGCAGCATGTTCCCAGTGTGGGTAAAGATCTGGAGACCCTGGAAACACCTGTGGAACGTTAGCAATTCATAAGCCCAAGACCACGAAGAAATGCCTGACTGAGCTATTTAAGTGTATAGGGGAAGAAATTACACTGGGAAGTACACTGAGAGAAGGGAGTCAATTGTTAAATGGTTAATGGTATGTTAAATCCACAGATTACCAAAATAAGCAGTTAACTGCCAGAGAGCAGGGATTCCTGTGACACAAACGTTGACATTGGACATCAGGCAGAAACAGTAGCAATGACAGCTGCCCAAAAAGCTGCCAGGTAGACTTAGATTTTTTTTATTACATCACTACAATAAAGCAATTCCAGAGCTGTAAGCAGCTGGTGCATGCAGCTGAAGATTTTTTCTTTGAAACACAGTGTTCTGTTGCTGTTCCAATGGTAATAAGATGGGTTGGACAGCCTTGACTCATTGCAGTGATTCTTACATTCTCCTATTATTTCTTTACAAGTGAAAGAAAATATTAATTTCTCAATCCCCATAGTGTTCTGGTAAGATTTCTTATTGACTCTACGACTGTTGTTCAATGCAGTAGCTATGCATAGGTTTGGGAATCACAGACTTGTTTAGGATGGAAAACTTCATTGAGTCCAACCATTAACCCGTCTGCCAAGCCCATCACTAAACCATGTCCCTAAGCTCTGTATCTACGCAACTTCTAAACATGTCCAGGGATGGCAATTCAACCACCTCCCTAAGCAGCCTGTTCCAATGCCTGATGACCCTTTTCAGTAAAGAAATGCTTTCCTAATATCTAACATAAACTTCCCCTGGTGCAACTTGAGTCCATTTCCTCTTGTCATATCACTTGTTACTTGTGAGAAGAGAGAAACATCCACCTGTCCATGGCCTCTCTTCAGATAGTTGTAGACAATACAGTCTCCCTTCAGCCTCCTTTTCTTCAGACTAAATAGTCCTAGCTCTGTCAACTGTGCCTCATAAGGCTTGTTCCAGAGGCTCAGTTTTGCATCTCAAAATCATTAAAAGTTACAGTATGTCCGGAAGACAGATTGGGACCAATCTTGAGCAGGTCCAATGAAAACACTGCAGTTTTGCAGTGGTGAATGACACTGCTGATGTAAGTGCTGAAAATTAATGTAGATTATTTGAACTGTAGCATGATGTGGCAGTTTGAATACAGGTAAATGCCTTTCCTAGACAAAAAGGTTGCTTTGATGATTATGAAGTGGCTGGGTTAAATGAAGAGTAATCTGTAAGATTTGCAATTTTTGATCAGCTTGTCTTGTTCAGGTCGAGGATGCAGGAGAGCATGCAAGGAGGACCAACAAGCATAATCAAAGCCTTCTGTTTTGGTGTCAGTGTCTTGGGTTATGGAATCAAGAAGTTTGTATTCTATTTTCATCTGTTGAAAAGCAATTGAGAAGCTGTATGGTTTTGTTTTTGGTAACTTCAGGGGGTGAGGGAGTGAATACTGATCTAATTGTTAAAACCAGGTGGGACTATATTTTTCTTAAGTATCTCCTGATGGGTCATCAAGGCCCCCATCTCCTCCCATTGTGAGANTCCCGCCCCCGGAGTTTCTACTGCGACTGCCGGCTCTCTCCTTGCCATCTCCTGCCGTTTTGCTTCTGCCTGCCGCTTGCCTCCGAACTGGGACAGGTTTTATTTTGCTCTGTCGGGATCCCTAGGACACTTTTTATTTTGACTGGTTGTTTGGGGTGTACTGTTGGGTTTTTCCTTAGTGTTCTTAATAAAGAATAGTTCCTTTTCCCAAATCCGTTGACTAAAGGCCTTTAAATTGAAAGAATTTAGTACCTGTCTTCCTAAACCGAGACAGTCAGTTGTCCACCAGCTCTTGAGCTCTATTTTATGGCACTAATCATAGTGCTGGATGAAGATTAGGCCCCACAGCATCCCCGCATTTGCCTTTGTGTTCAGTATGAAAACAATTTGTTAGTATTGGCACCGGGTACAGCTGAGACAGTCTTTAATTGGGACAGTCATCAACCTGCAAAGATTCTCAATAGCAAATTGTATTTATCCAATAGCTGAAAAAGCCCCATTAAATTACCTGGGGTTCTTGTCCACTCTGAATTATAGCTGTCAACAGCAGGGCGTTTTGCTAGTTTGTGTGAGACTGTAGCATGGAAAATTTCTACTGCCTCACGGTTTAGCAGCATCATTTTGCTGTCTCCAGGCAGTGTTTGCAACAGCTTTGAAACACTGTTTGGCATAAGCTGACCTTTCAATATTTGGCTTTTCAAGAACCATTACAAAATGTGTTTTACTGTACAGATACTTGTCTTAAAGTGGTTTGGCAGCATTCCCAGTGATCCCAGAGGGAAGAGCAGCTAGAACTTGTTCTCCTGGGCTGACCAGGGGTGTAGCTGTGTGTACTTTGGCACTGCACCACAACTTGCAAGTGAAGACATGAACTGGAGTACTGCATCCAGTTCTGCCCCAGTGTAAGAAAGACATATGACTGTTGGAATGAGTCTAAAGGAGGGCCACAAGGATGGTCAGAGGGCTGGAGCACCTCTCCTGTGAAGATAGGCTGAGAAAAGTGGGGCTGCTCTGCCTGGAGAAGGCAGTGTTCCAGTCCCTGAAGCATGTTCCACAGGAAAGCTGGAGAGGGACTTTTTATGAGGGACTCTAGTGATAGGACAACGGGAAATGGCTTAAAACTAAAACAAGAGTAGATTTGAATTAGATCTTATGCAAACATTCCTCACTATGGGGGTGGTGGTTGCTAAAGGATGTTGTGGATGCCCCATTCCTGGAAGTGTCCAAGGCCAGGTAAGGTGGAGCTCTGATCAACCTAGGCTGGTGAGAGTTGTCCTTGCCAAGGGCAGAGAAGTTGGAACTAGATTATTTCTGAGCTCACTTCCAACCTAAAGCATTCTACGATTCTTGTCCTTGCCTACTTGGACTAGAGCCTCATAATTCAGTGGTCCAGGAGCTCAGGAGTCATGCAGCAGTGTTGCATCAGGACTGGCGATAGCTGGATGAAGATGAGGGTGTGCAATGTCTGTGCATTTCTAGGTAGATGCTGCACAGGCATGCGTCTCACATACAGACACCTTGCTTGCAAGCTGTAGGAGTAAGCAGGGGAGGGAATTCGCACTTCAGGTAGTTTTAGATATTCAGCAGATACATCTACATCTGAGCTCACCACCCTGGGTCCGTTTGCAGCTAATAGAGAGAAGTGAGCGTGGTGTCTCTCATCCTATGACCAAAACAGTTTCTATCCCATTTATGTCTGGGGTGTATATACAAAACCTGTGGCAACAAACTCAAACCAAGATTTTTTGCAAACAGATTTTGGTACTTAATTCAAAATGGGTGGGTAGAGATGGGGTAGATTACAGAGGAGAGGAGTACTGAAGTGCTAGTGAAAAAGTTGGCTTGAGGTACTTTAATGACATCTCTGATGGTAATCTCTTGACATATCATTTGGACACAAATTTTGCCTAAGTCTTGCATATTTCAGGCATGTAATATCTTTTGCATATCTTTGGAGAAATCCTGTATCTTACGATTTCTCTGTTTTCCTAAGCCCTGAAATGAGTTTTCTGACACAGGGAAGCAGCTGATGCACGAGTCCAGTTCTTCCCTGCAAAGTTGGTCAGTAGCACCTAACTGATTCTGTAAAGCTGGAGCAAGCAAATAATCTCATGTTGGATCTTTTCCAAAAACGTAAAGAGAGCAGTATTCAGGAAATTTAGTTTAAAGCATGAAAGAAAATTTAAAAGTTTAAAATTAACAGTCTTTTTCCTCCTAGTTGGAACTGAATCTCCATCCCAGGATATATTTAAAAGTTGTGTGGATATATTTAAAAGTTGTGTAGAGGTGCAGGCTAAGGACATGGTTCAGTGGTGGGCTTGGCACAGTTAGGTTGACAGTTGGTCTCAATGATCTTAAAGGTCTTTTCCAACCTAAATAATTCTATGATTTCATGATTCTGTGATACATAAATGCAAACAAATATAGTGATTCTTACAGTCTCCCTTTATCTGGAAAGAGAGATTTTCCTTTAGAGTCCCATTATTTTTGCCAACAAAGTTACCAAAAGTTATTTCTATTTAATAATGCAATAGGCATTTACTGACTGTGACAAGCAGAACATTTAAAATGCACATTAAGTCTTAAAAGTAAAAAAACTTATTATTTTGAAGCAAATAATAATATAACTTTCAGTCGCTGGAGGAAAAGTAGCTTAACTAAAGACATACAGTCATCATGTAGTGGTGAAAAGACAGGATTAAAAGAAATGTATTTCCCAAACCAACTAATGCTTTTTGTCTGATCTATCAAGAAGGGTGACATTGTTGAGCACTGGGATTCATGGCATGAAAGGTTAATGAAGATCAAATGAATGTAAATAGCCACAGGTACAGTGGACACTCTGAATTTACACTACCAAAATCAAACCAGACCCATCTGAAAGCTTTCTGTGATAACCGATTGTTTAGAAAAAGAAAATATTATAAAGCTAATCAATCTGCGTTTTTTCAAGTAGAACACTTGAAATGGTGACACATGGAGAAATGTTGTTTCAGTTCAGGAGGAAGGGAATTTTCAGCTGTAGCTTGGAAATTGCTAAAGCAGCATCACATTAAGTTGCACTGCAAATTGAATCATCAAGCTCAAGGGCAGTTCCTAGCCGAATGTTTCAATGAATTTTACCTCTCGTGCTTGGGCAGAGGCTAGGATTGCACTCATTAGAGTACAAGCTAAACTTCAGGAAGTGCCCATGCAAAGGATAATCAGGATAATAAACAGATGAAGAGAAAGACTTGAAGAATTTTTTCTGTAAGAAGAGAACTTGCTGATCCCAGCAAGACCATCACATGCCAATATAATCCAGCTGTGACGACATATTAGTGGCTAGTCTGTATCAATTGGCATTTCCAGCAGAGGTGAGGGATACCTGAGCAAGAACACCAGGAGAAATTGTACTTGCTGTCTATAAATAGATCTGTGGTAGAAACAAGAGAAGGAAAAAAACCTGTGGAAATCCAGGGAAAGTTTTGCTGACAGAATTTAGGTGTTTAGGCTGAACATGATTAAGTTTAACCTGAAATTCAGGAAAAAAACCCTACAACTATTTGTGGTGTGATTCTGTAGTAGTATTCCAGAGAGAATAAGACAAATGAAATAACTAGCCAGTGTTAAAGTGAATCTTGATCAGATTTTAAATAGAATTGTGTCGTATATTTGTCCACACCAGCAGGATGCTGAACTTGATGCCTTTGAGGCTCTTCTTAATTTTATAATCTGGTGTTGCATAATTTGATAGGTTGAATTTGGTAGGTCCTAGTCTGAGAGATCAGCATTTGCCATGGCAACTTGTCATGAGCAGCTTGGAATTCCAAGCCCTCTGTTTCAGCTTTGCCAAGAATAAACTCTGTGAACCATTATAACTAGTTTGGATTTTCCTGTTTCCTGCTTCTTCTTGGGGGTCAGCTCTTGTCTGGGCTTCATTTGGGGAAGCACATGTCACTGGAGCTAGGCATGGCAGCCATTTTGTCCTTGGAACATGCTGAATGCAGAGAAAATGGGAGATTGGAACCTCAGAGATGAGCAGAGGAAAGGTTTTGCCTTCAATCTATTGTTTGCTGAAATGGAGAGAGTTTCCCCTGTTCATGGCCTGTAGGAACTGGCACATGGGAAATGGAAGACTATCTTGGAGTCACATGGAGCACAGAACTTTACACAAACTGTGAGCACTAAGGAATGTGTGCATAGCCTAAAAGGTAGATGTCACATTCTCACAACTGCTGGAGACTTCATTTCCCTGAGAGAGATAGCAGCTCGGTACAACTATATAAGAACACGTGATTTGATGTCTGTATGTCTTCAAGTTTTTGTGTTGTGCAAACTAGATGTATCTTGGTTTTTTTCCAAATCACAGGCAAAACCAGACTTGCTTGATTTTATTAACCCCCCTTGTTGTGTGTGGGGTTTTTTTCAGCCTGTTAGTACCTTAACTAGTTATATAACCTCATCTTGAACTTGATCAACAGGATCAAACAATGACGTCCAGTTTTCCTAATCTCTCACATGTAGTAGACATAGTATCATAAAGATGGCCATGGCTTTTTTCAGTAAGGTATTTTTGTATTTCTGTGTATACTGGCTGAAATCAGAATTATTCTTCCACAGTAGTATGACTCGTCACTGTCTTCTGGAATATCGTATCATTTAACAAAGTGTTTCTAGTGCTGTGCTCAGACTGGAAGTGGCTGCCTATAGAGGTTGTGGAGTTTTTGCCTCTGGAAACATTAGAATCTGTCTGGACATGACCCTGCTTGATTTCCTGCTAGGAGAAGTTGCTGTGCGAGGGGTTAGATTAGATGATCTTTCAGGGTCTCTTCCAACTCCTGCCATACTATGGTACTGTGAATGTTTCATACTTCTATGTGAAATCCTTTGCTGGATCCACAATGAAACCATAGCCATTGATTAATTACCATCACAAAGGAACTTTTGGACATTCACAATTAGCAGATACTAAACAAATTAGAGAGGAATGTACCCCTAACATCCTCAACAAATTGGTGTAATGGAGTAGGAGGCTAGATTACAGAAAGTGACTGGGCTCATTTCCTCTCTTAAAATAGCACCTTGCCCTGTTGTTGCTATCAGAGCCATTGGAACCAAGGTGGATAGACTATTGATCTGACTCAGCTGAATGTCCCCTTTAAGTACATTCTGTCCTGGTATTACCAAATATGCCCAGTGGCTCATTTGGTAATACACACCTTGATCATATTGTAATACTAATCATATCCTAATCCTCATGAATTATTTTAGTTTTCAGAATATGTGAATAAAATCCCTACTCATTCCTCAGTATTTCTTTGCAATGCCTCTGTTTTACTGTACCTCACTAGTATAAGGAAAGTGGGGCTTGATTGCTATAGATGGAGATTGACACTTTTTCCAAGAGCTCATTTCTGCAGATTTTTTTTGTTTCCATTAAGACAGTAAGAACTTGTGTATGTGTTTCATGCAGAGTGTCTTGGCTTTTCTGTGAGAGCTTTCATGTGTAAAAGAGCTTCAAGTGAAAAAGTTCAGCTGATGTGATGCAATCACTTCTGTTTCCTTTCTCCTGCCTTCCTTCCTACCTTCTTTCATCTCAGCAAAATGCCTGGCTTTTTAAGCCCTTCACACCCTGATTCAGGCAAACAATTCGCTTTTCATTGGTGTCTGAGCAACTAGCTGAACTGCCAGCTACTCTGATTCCTGTAGCATCATTGATTGAACCATGTAAGCTTGTAAGATTTGTAATCTCTGAATTTCTTAATATCTAAAGCATCGTCCTGAGGTAACATATCCTGTCTAAAATCCATTTTTTTCTGTATTGTTTGAACTATGTATTCATTGTGTTGGCCTGGCTGTGGCTACTGAAAGTTTTTCTCTAGCACAAAATAGGTGGACATCTGCTTCACTACCTTATGCACTGTGTGGGATCTCTCAAAATGAAAGATTCTGTCTGAGTTTTCATGCTTCCATAGTGGTAGGTGGTTTAAGCATGCATCTACAATAGCATTACGATACAAATGAGGACTGTGTGTGCCATGTGAATCTGCCAATTGCCTCCATTTGCTGTGCCATGGTTTGCATGTTGAAGCGGTTTTGTATTGCCCAGCTAAGGATTGGTTTTGGATGAAGGTAACCAGGAAAGTGCTCTGCAAGAGCACACCTAGTGTAAACCAGCTGCTAGCTGACTTCAGGTCCATAGGTTATCATAGATACTGGTCCTCAGCTCTACTGGTTGCTATAGTAGGTGGGGGGACTGTGGCTGGAAGTAAACGAGCTACATACATACTATCATTATATCAAGCACAGGAGTACACAATCTCCTTTTCCATCTAACAAGTTCAGAATATATGTAAGCCATCCAGTTGCTTACTTGAGCTTGTACTGGTCTAAAAATCAAAGATAGTATTGTAAAAAAATCAGTTTCTGGATTTATTGCTCTTCCTGCCCTGTATTTAAGCTTGATTATGTCTCTTCAAAGTCTGTTGCCTAGGAGTGGGACAGCAGCACTGAGCTGGTTTATAGAGACCTCAGTGACTCTGAAAGTGTTTAGATGGATTTGTCTTCATGGAATTCATTGAAAATTTTTGCTATTTCTCTATGGCTTTTTTTGTCATTTACTTAGAAATGAGGCATCTTTCCAAATCCTTTACTTCAAACTGCCCTCCTTTAAAGCAGACAAAATTTAAGTGATGGGCATCTGTCTCACTGTTTGATGTTGACCTCATAACTATAATTATATGTGGCCTTCTGCTTAAGTACCTATCCTCATGGTAACTATGAAGCAGGGCAATGTTACTTTCTGGCATATATATAGACAGATGAAATGATGCCATTACAGGAAATACGTGAACTTGCATTTCTGTTGTTCTAGTTTCGATCTTAAAACTGGGATTTTCTTGAAATTATTGAAAACATGATTACACTTTGATATTGGGTATTTACACATTATATTATACTGGCAGAATTTCTAACAACGAATGCCAGCCCCAGAGAAATTGCTTCAAAAGTATATCTGACACTGTGAGTTAACTACTTTGTTAAGTTTTTAATTTTTCTTTATGTTTCTGGGCAGTTCAAGACCAGATTGGATGGTGCTCTGAGCAACTTGATCTAATGAGAACTGTCTCTGTCTGTGGCAGGAGGGTTGGACCTGGATAATCTGAGATCTCTTCCAACCTGTTCTAAAATTCTTTGACTCTGTATCTATATTTAAAATGGCCCAGAAAAAAAAATAAAGAGTTTACCCATATCTGGAATCAGCAGGAAAATGTAGGCATTTAAATTTTTATATTAATAGTCCAGTGATGAGTGTCTTTATGTTACCAATGTCTTGACACCACTGGCTCTGTATTCTGTTCTACAGTGATTTGAAGTTTAGAACTGTATTTTCAAATAACAGAAAAAAGACAAAATTAGTTTCCCTTTGTGTGAGTTTCTTCAAATGAGACAGTATTTTTTTAAAGACTTCATTCTGCATTAGTGTTACCCAAAGCGAAAATACTTTTGTATGTTTCTTACATAAAAAAGTCAATATCAAAGTTACTGTCTCCTCTTCAAGAGACAACTACTTTTTCTCCAAAAGAGAATTCCAGATAAGTGGCAGAGAATCTGAAACATGCTATATTGTTCTTTTAAAAAATCATGTTAGTCTGCCAGAAGTGCTCATTACACTGCCAGACTAAAGTCTAAAACTAATTGTGCTACATATGCTTAAAATTTGTCCAATTGACACAATACTTATGAATACCTTAGTCTGTTCATATGATTTTAATTCTAGCCAGAAGACATCTTGTACTGGGGTGATAAAAGCACAAAAGCTGAAACAAGGATTGCTGGAAGAAGAGTAGTTAATTAACATTTGCAGCTGTATGTATTAACTAGCACATGTCCTTTTCTGTGTGGCTTACCACGAAGAATTGCTCTGACAACACTCTTCCATTTCTTTTGCTTAATATATATATATATTTTATTTTTTTTTTTTTACTATGATTTCTTTTCTTGGTTGCTGAGGCTGCAGTTGCAGCACATTAATGTAGTAAACCCCATTATTCTATATTGCATTGCTTAAAAATACAGGAGGTAGTTTCAAAAAGGAAACATCTGTAGGTGGTATTTTTATACAAACTGTATTCTTGGCAATGACCTTGAAAACTTTATTCAGCATTGTGTCAGCAAATGTGGTTGGGTTTCTGGTATACAAACAGGTAAAATTCAGCTTAATTTCTGCAGATTGAAGACTATCATTATAAAGTTAAGTTAAATGGTTTCTGTTTGTAGTAGTTTCTTGTTCTACAAGATTCCAACTTTTAGCTCAAATGGTGCTTTTTATTGTGTTTCCAGACCACAAGATTAAAGCAGGAAAAGTTATATTTGTACATGTTTAACACTCATCTGTGCAGTAGAGCTATTTTATGTCTAGCATTAAGCATGCTCTTAGAAACAGACATAAAGGGACTTACTCATACCTCAGAAGTGTATTTTCATGCTTTCAGCACACTTTGGATGAGGTTCTAAATGTATTTCCCAAGTCAAAGGAGAAATAAATTGAATCCAATTTAACCTGTGACTGTAGTGTAGCCAAAAGCTCATAGAAAAGATTGGATAAATATACATAAGTCATTCTTGTCCCTGAAGAAATGCAAAGATTGATTATTTTTTTCCACCATAAAATTGGATGCCCCAATTTGTCCCTCCATTTCTTGACTGAAGTTGTTAGTCTGAGTGTTTAAAACTGTTGTGCCCCAAGAATTTCTCTTCCTCCAGTGAATCTAATTTCTCCCACCTTTCCCTGCATTAGAATTTCTCCTGTTCTGGATTCTGATTACAGCTGCACTTCATCTTAGAATGATAGAATCATTTAGGTTGGAAAAGAGCTTTTAAGATCATTAAGCCCAACCATTAACCTAACACTACCAAGCCCACTGCTAAACCATGTCCTTAAGCTTATCTATATGACTTTTAAACATATGCGTGGGTGGTGATTCAATGACCTTCCTGGACAGCCTGTTCTAATGCCTGATGACCCTTTCAATAGAGAAGTCTAACCTCAACTTCCCCTGTTGCAAATAGAAGCTATTTCCTCGTCTTACCACTCATTACTTGTGAGAAGAGACCAACATGCATCTCCCTACATCCTCCTTTCAGCAGTAAGGTCTCACCTTAGCTTTCTTTTCTTCAGACTAAATCTACATAGTGGCTGTTGCAGTGTGATGATTCCTCAAAATAAAGGTGTCTGGTCAAGATCCGCCCCATCCAGTGACTGTATCCCCATGGATGAGATATGTCTTTCATGAATAACCAGTTGTAATTCCTCCTACAATTTCCCAGATCTTCCTTTCATAGCCTAACATCATGGAAGCAATAACATTAAGAATTATAGCTGGTAATAACCATTGTATTAATTAAAACTTGCCAGTTAGCTTTATTCTAACTTTAGCATCCCTGTGCTGATGCAAAGATGGGCAGACATCTAAAGCATCGAGACCAGTAGTTTATAAGTCGTTCAGTTTTACTTGTGTTTGTCCATTTGCGTGATCCTGTGCTGTCACCGCTTCAGAGGTTGTTGCTGGTGTAAGCCTTCTGGAGTGAAGATGTCTACCTTAGGTTCTCATTTTCCCATGAGTCTTTCCAGGATTTTGATAGTTTTGTATGCCCTTCCACAGTGTATGTTTTTTCTCAGTTGTAAGTTCATGCAATCACAAGGCTATCTCTTTAGAAGCCATTAGGGCTAAAAAAAGTTGCATGCATAGACAAGCAGGTACCCATGCAGATATTTTGATAGTTCAGAACATTCCAAATGGTATAGGATACCTCTTTTTAAGCAACTGAATCTTAGGTGACAAGTGAACATTAACATTTCTGACCTCTAATACCATGTGTCAGGATCTGATTTTTGCTACTTAAGGGTGGGATGATCAGGGGGCTGGAGCACCTCTGCTACAAGGACAGACTGAGGGAGCTGGTATTGTTTAGCCTGGAGAAGAGAAG